>JAWPHD010010485.1:0-93347 GCA_037043455.1 Cyrtodaria siliqua | reverse complement strand
ACTTTCCAGCTTCCATTGGTGGAGGAAGACCCCAGGTGCCCCTCCGGGCAATTTCGTGCACGGGCGGGCACCTGGGTAGAACCACCGACGTTCCGCAAGCCAGCTGGATAGATTCCTCACATAAAGATTCCTAGGCCCCTGAGGGATACCTCATACATAAACAGAACAAACATATACAAACACAACATCCTTAGTACAGTACTTACCTCATACATAAACAGAACAAACATCTACAAACACAACATCCTTAGTACAGTACTTACCTCATATGTAAACAGAACAAACATCTACAAACACAAATCCTTAGTACAGTACCTTACCTCATATGATAAACAGAACAAACATCTACACAACAACAACATCCTTAGTACAGACTTACCTCATATGTAAACAGAACAAACATCTACAAACACAACATCCTTAGTACAGTACTTACCTCATATGTAAACAAAACAAACATCTACAAGCACAACATCCTCATAGTATGGTGCACTTCTTTTTCTTTCCTTTATGCTTCTTGGGCTGGCTTTTAATTCTTTGGCTGTTGCCTATGGGAAAGAGGACACAGCTAGAATAGTACAACAAATACATGTATCACAATCTTAAATTCTTTACAGCCTGGACATGCTGGAAGTGTTATAAAATAATTCTTTACTTTGTCTGAAATGATCACTAATTTCAAGAAACAATCGGGACATTTAGATTTAAGAAAAATCTCAAAATCAGAAAGGGAACATTGGGACACACTAAAAAATTTATGACAGATGAAATACCATTGCCATTCAGGCCTTTGGCCAGAACATCTCAATTATACTTTAAAAGTCTTGATCAAAAGGCAAATTTTACAACAGATGTACATCTAAACCTACTGGCTATATAGCTTATATTTTGAGAATCCAAATTCTACAGACGCATTATAAACGCCTTTAACCAGCCAGACCAAACCGCAAAACTGGAGCGTCTAATTAGGAGTTACCACTCATAATTCATTTTACGCATATTCAATCACGGGTAATTTATGATCCATGAGAAATCCTTATACTTTTAATCAGAAAATATACATGTACACCTGGATAGTTTTGATAAACAGTTCTGTAGTGTAATTTTGCCGTTATTTGGCAGAACTTGTGTGGCTGAGTGGCTTGATGATACTGAAGACATAAATGCAATGTATGAATTAATTTAAACAAGCAATGTTGAATGGTAGTAGCGTGTGAAAAACTTAAGGCAAACTAGTGTAAATGCGGACGATGCCGTTACCAACACAAAGGGAAACCTGTATCAAAAATATTGCTTTGGTTCCAGAAAAGGATTAAAAGATGGAAAAAAATATATTCCGACATATGGGCATATTAAAGAAAGTTGAGTTGAAAATCTTATGAACAAAAACAGCTGGGGCAAAAGCAAAATAATTTGTGGTTCAGGTTACATGGCCAAGCCAGACAATTAGGTTTATAGATAGGTAGGAAACAATTTTTTTTAGTTTATATCAATATATTTCTTTCCGAGTTGTTCTGCTTTAACAACTTATGTGTGTATATAACAGAATGTTGTTGGTTAGTTTTTTGTGCTTTTAAATTGAAATTGAATTGAATTGGACTTTATAGTCGCACCAACAGCTGTCATATTGCGACTGTCCAGCTTCCCACTGGGTGAAGGTAGACTCCAGGTGCCCCTCCGGGCAATTTTTGTACACGGGCAGGCACCTGGGTATAACCACAGACGTTCCGCTAGCCAGCTTGTGCTTTTAAAAATAGCAAAAAACACTTTAAGACTCAGCGGGAGAAACTAAGTAACCTGAACCACAAACTTTACTTTGGGCATTAAGTAGTAGTAGCAAAACTTATCAATAAAACAAACTGAATTTAGCACTACAAACATACCATTCTCTATCTTGCTCTTCGGATGAGGTCGCTAAATGCAAGGAACTTGTCTGGAATAATCCAGTTAAGATCTCCATTTCAACCCTCTGTTTTAAGATGGGAAAAAAATAAAGGGAAGTTATTAACGAAGGCAGACAAGTTCTAGTTATTGTACAGAGGTGATGACTCAGATGAGCTGACCTGGATCACATGAAATGCTTACCTTTGTAATTGTGCAGCTTGACAAAATGATTGCATGCGGAACCCGGAAACAGGGATAGATCACCGTGACAATCTGTGACATTCTCCGACAATTGTTCACAGATAAGAGCACTGGTAAATTTCAATCAATTTATCTCTGTGCGATACAGAAGTTTGATAGTGAAAGATGAGGGGAAATGAGAAGGCATCTACATGACACAGACATCTATGGGAGAGATGCATGCATGAGTATGGCAACTGACAATAGTCGTTTATAATCAAAGGTGTCCTAAGCCGGTAGATACGCTTTAACAGTTAATATTGTTACGCCTGGAACAATTAATATTGAATAAATGACAATCACAAATATCTTTAATGTATCAAATTGAACGAGACAAAAAGTCATTGCATGGACCTTGATTCTTATGTTCCTATTGTCAGTTTTAATCTATGCATGGTTATCATCATATGAAAGATGCTCAAATACCGTGGCAAATTGTGTGCAAGTGTACTATCCACCAATTAATGTATTACAGCCTTCAGTATTAATATTCAGTCGGTGCTTGATATGTTCGAAATATGTGTATCGGGTATGCTAAAAAAAAAAATATTATTTTATCATTATCAATCTTATAGCTTCATTCTATTGTTAAACGTAATATTTGAGCAGCTTCCAGAACATGTGTTAGTAATGGAGGGGTGGGGGATGGGGGGCCACCAGCACCGTGTCATCTTGTCTACATGCATATGGCAGCTAGGCATCTCTATATCATGTATTACCATTTTCTATCTTTGTTTTAGGTGTGGTCCACAGATGCAAGAAATTTATTTGGCACAATCCAGTTGAAATCTCCATTTTCTACTTTCTGTAAAGGCAAAGTACATGATGGTGGTCACTTGTACAGGCTGATAATGATGAACTGAATTTGAACTTGTATATAAAAAAGAAATGATGATTCGTAATATGATAGGGCTATTCCATTAAAACATACATGGGACCCCAGGAAGGCACTTTTGAAATTGAACACCCATCCATGAGATGCAAAGTTGAGTTTAAAGAACCAAATTTCGGAACACAGGGTTCACCCATTTATTAAATTGCCTTCCTGTGGGTCTAGTGTAAGTTTTAATGGAATAGCCATTAACCACAATGGCAGAAAATACACAGGTTTGTCAAGGACATGAACATAAACTTAAACAGATAATATATGTAGAAACTGTATTTGTATTTATTTCACAATCTTCACTGTTTGTTTGTTGTTTGTATGGTGTTTTACGTCATTTTCAACACATGTAACGTTATATATGACTTGTCACTGAGTATGTGCAATGATAACGTTATTCATTGTATCACCACTAGTTATTCTATGTTACACTGATAAAGGTGTATATCGTAATTAAAACAATTATATTGATTGCCTTTCAATTGTTTTATTAATCATGTAATCATTGTTCATACAACGCTGCAACGATAAACTTTCCTACTTCATAACTGACGAAGTGTTTTTTACGGCGAACAACACATGCCAGGCTCATGTTCCATTTACATCAAGATATATGGAGAAACCTGCAGAACAGCAGAGTTGCTGCAAATTCTATAGTAGACACTCTTCTAGTGGGATATTCTACTCCGGCAACCACACAGGGATTAATAAATGTCCTTCAATATAGGGAAAACAAAGGTGCCCAGATACGATACCAGAAAAAGAATTTTAACGTTTTCAAAATAATAAGCGAATCTATAATTCATTGAAGTACAGATTAATTTTCAACAGGCGTAACCAGTCACACAATGAAGTCAGCAGTTTATTTTGAATTTTAAGGACTATGAAAAACAGAACATTTTATATTTGATAGCCTAAATGCAGAATAGAATAAAGTAAATAGTTTTTGCATATTCCTGACTGTTATTATACTGCACTATATAAATGTATAATAATATATTTAAACCTATGGTAGTATAAGACGAAAAGTTAAAACGAAATATTATTTAATTTTATGCAAGCAGGTTTTTAGTAAAAAGGATACTGATAAATAAATTGAGAAACTAATTTCAATGCCTGACAAACACTTCAAGATTGCCGTGTGTCCCTTTAAAGAAAGGTTGCAGTTCTTCCATTTTAAAATGATTTATTTTTTTTGCCCTTATTTCATTTCCTGTTTAACCTTCAGCATGCTAGACGAGTTAAATTCAGCACATTTCCTGCTCTTTAGAGGCTTTTTTTTGCCAATAATGTGCAAGCATGCGCAGTTACAAAAAATCGTTATCCATATTTCCATTTTCTTGAAGAACATTTTCAAGTCAAATTTCATGAAAAACAAGGCTTAACTGTGTTTAATGATCGAATGAAAAAATAGTTTTTGTAAATTACCAGTTGAGGCATTTTCTGGTTTAGGAAAGCCTTTCAAGTAAGAATGAAATGTAAACTGATGACAAGACGAATCGATAAGAAATACCCCCCTTCTAAATCCATTATGATCCAGAAATTGTGGTCCTCAAAATAAACAGAGCTACCAGATAAGATGTTTAGCGCTGAGCATGCTAAAGGTTACAGTAATGTGAATTATATAACTAAAATAAAAGTTGCTTGTGGGTAATTACCACCCTGTCATTTAGCTAATGCTGCAGACACACTGGCAACAATTGTTCATCCTGTTATTATCTTACCTCATAATGTTCATATTCATCAACATCAAATGTGTCGAAATTAAAAAACCCGTTGGCTAATGCCTGAAACAGAAAATTAATATTAGTATTTAATTGTACTTATGTTTGACACAAGTGTCTTACGTCATTGAGAATAAGCTTTAATATTTCTGTATTTCTACCAATTCTTGAATAGTTAATTTAAACAGGTTTATGTTTCCAATGAGCACTTCACTTCAATATACACAAAATGTTATAAGTTCTGAAAAGCAATCACAAGCTTCCTTTTGAATGGACAATTTTCCAGAAATTACACATTGTTACCTTAAAGAAAAACTGAAATATCGAGCAGTCAATTTAGAAATATACTTACTTTATTTAAACCATGCAAACAGTCTAACAATGTGAGGTTATATGTACAGGCCCCAAACGAAGCATCCCTGAAATATATAAATATAAATTTTATAAATATTTTTGTTAGTAGTTTTTTGTGACATAACTCAGGGTTTATGCTGGCAATGACAAAAGCTCAAATGTGCCAGGAAAAGGTGTTGATAAAAAATGGTTTGCGAATGCTATTGGAGCAAAAAGATTGCCAGTACTGGTAAAGGACTGAAATGAGACAGTTCAGATCTACACTTATGTAAAATCAAGAATCTGTTTCCCTGAACAGTATTTGGTAGATATACTTTAATTTGTTCTCATTTCCATTTTCTTAAAGCATTATATTTTTCATTTATCATGCAGATATGCACTTTTCTGCCTAATAAAGGGGTGACCTATTAAATTTTGCTTTATTGGGCACTGACCAATAGAGCAAATCAATGCGGAATCCCTCGGCGCTTATTATACGTAACGTTACCTGACGTCATGCACGTAAAGTTGCCTGACGTCATAACACAACAAAGAGCTGTCAGAGAACAGCGCAGCTCGACTATTCGATTTTTCAGAGAATAATACATTATAGCTAGTATATACCATCAGAAAAACAAGGCCTACAACAATGTGGGGTGGGGTTGGGAGCACAACAGAACTATTGTAAGAATTGACCAAACTACACAGGAAATGTGTAAAAAAATAAAATAAAAAATTCAAGTGAGGGGGGAGGTGGGGGTGGGTGGGCAGCAACATATATATGTAAGAATTGACTAAAAACAATAAAGAAGTATGTCAAAAATCAAAAAAGGAAGATTTTCAAGTGGGGGTGGGGTGGGGAGTGGGGGGAGAAGCGGGAGTGGGCTGGGGAGGGTAGGGGGAGGGGCAACATATATTTGTAAGAATTGACAAAGCAACACAGAAATATGTAAAATAAAAATAAATGTTTCAAGTGGGGGTGGGGTGGAGGTGGGGTGGAGCGCGGGGGTGAGAGGCAGGAGGTGGGTTGGGTGGGGAAGGGGCAACATATATCGTGTAAGAATTTGACTAAAACAACAAAGAAATACGTAAAACTAAAAATAAAATAATAAAGTTTCAAGTCTGGGGGGGGGGGGGGGGGGGGGGGGGGGGGGTGCGGCTGTGTGGCGGGGACGGGGAGGTTGCAACATATATGTGTAAGAATTGACCAAAACAACACAGAAATATGTAAAAAAAAAAAGTGTGGAGGGGAGTGGGGGCGGGGGGTAGGAAGGGGGTGGGGGAGGAGGACGGGAGCCATGCCCCAATATGGGTGAAGTAATAAGATGCATAATGCTATAACAAATCCCAAATCAAAATTATAGCTATATACATGCTTACATGCAAACCTTGATCTGCCTTTATTGCACATTTTATGGGCCATCACAATTTGGGTTCCAAGGGAGCCCAGAATTTGCAGAAGACAAAATTACTTATCCAACCCTTTACAACATACTATAAGGAAATCAATTCCAAAATTTAGTTCAGCTTTGGACAAGAAATGTAAGAGATATAGACCTGTAACACAGTTTACATGCAAAATTTAATGTGAAACAGACATATTTTAAGGGCTATCAGAATTTGGGTTCCATGGCGAGCCCAGGGCGTTACAGGAACCAAATTACTCAATGCAGCCCTTACTATAATGCTATAAGGAAGCTAATGGCAAATTTGGTTGTGCTAGGATAAGAATTGTAAGACATATAGACTTGTAAACACAGCTTACACGCAAAATTTGATGTGAAATGGGGCCATTTTATGGGCTATCATAATTTGGGTTCCATTGGAGCCCATGGGTTACAGAACCAAAATTGCTTATCCAACCCTTACAACATAATATAAGGAAATCAATCCAAAATTTAGTTCAGCTAGACAAGAAATGTAAGAGATATAGACCTGTAAACAACTGCAGCTTACACGCAAATTTGATGTGAAACAGACATATTTTAAGGGCTATCAGAATTGGGTTCCATGGGAGCCCAGGGGTTACAGGAACAAAATTACTCAAGCAGCCCTTACTATAATGCTTTAAGGAAGCTAATGGCCAAATTTTGTTGTGCTAGTGTAAGAATTGTAAGACAAAACTTGCTTATGCAGCCCTTAAGATAATGCTATAAGGAAGACCAATGAACAAATTTGGTTGTGCTAGGATAAGAATTGTAAGAGATATAGGCTTGTTAATACAGCTTACACGCAACCTTGATGTGGACGCCGACGCCAACGCCGACGCCGACCCCCGGGGTGATTTACATAAGCTCTCTTATTCTTCGAATAGTCGAGCTAAAAACAACACACATGGTGGCGTCCTCGATTAGCTTCACATTCTGAGAAATAGGGTAATAATAGTAATTCATACAGAAAATGTGGATAATCTAGACGATAAATAGAATATTATGTCAGTCCCTTTTACTATCAAGTTTATTAGGCTCGGCACGAAAACGAAGAATGCCGAGCCTCGCCATTCTTCGTTTTAAGCCTCGCCTAATAACTTGATAGTAAAAGGCATGACATAATATTCTCTATTTCTCATGCAATCCAAATATCTGTATATGTAATGTCAAGTATAAAACTAAAGAAAGAGAAGCTAAAATAAACAAATATAGATTGCATCTATAATATATCTGCTCTCTATCCTATCATAAAATAAAAACATTTTGCATTTCCCCCCTTCACATTGGCTACAATATTTCATTTAGGCGAAAGTTGTAGGTGAAAAATAAGATTCTTTCCAGGGTGAGCCATGTTTCTTTCTTTATATATATATAAGTAATACGACCTATCAGCAATCTTTATGACCATACTTTTAGTCAGATAACTAAAACGGGCCTACTAGGTTATAGAAGTTGTACTAAGTCCTTGAGGGGTTATACACGTATATTTACTTGAATACACAAGTGACAAGCATTAAGAAAACAACATTTGCTGGCTTTTACATTGGCTTGTTCATGTAAGCATATGAGATATAATATGCATCCACCTGTTCAGTTTGTTTACAGGAATTATTCTAGAGCAAATATCTTTATCTAATAATGGGTCACCTGGATCACTACAAAAATGTCATCCCTATACTGGTTAACTGTCAGCCATGACCATACATGTTGGTTACTATACCACTACACTGTCATTACATCAAATTAGGACACTGATTATATTATTTACATTAATCATTATTTAGCTTTTTGACAGCTTGTAGATATATATAGTGTATATTGACAGT
The DNA here is from genome assembly GCA_037043455.1 of Cyrtodaria siliqua. Lineage (NCBI taxonomy): Eukaryota > Metazoa > Mollusca > Bivalvia > Adapedonta > Hiatellidae > Cyrtodaria > Cyrtodaria siliqua. Next base: position 85,027 of record JAWPHD010010485.1, on the reverse strand, counting down.
GTCAGCGAACATATATATATATAAATTAATATATATGCATGTTAGATAAATAACCTTACAACATTTCAGAGCTTGATTGTTACTTCTACACTCAACTCATTATTTAAAAATATATATTTGAAATATCACACATAAAATACTAAATTAATGTATAATCATTATACAATTCATTTTCAATTTAATTCTTTATTCGGCACAAACATTACATTGTTTTTCGCCATACAATGCAGGCGGATACAATTCAATACATTTCAAGTGTCCCTGGAAATCAGTATGGAGTCCCTGGATCCTGAAGTAATTACTTATTGTTACAAGCAGTATTAGTGCCTACAGGGCATCCACAGGACTAATATTTCCTGGACTAACTCAAACATCATATTGTTACAAACAGCAGTAATTAGTGCCTACAGGGCATCCACAGGACTAATATTTCCTGGACTAACTCAAACATCATATTGTTACAAACAGCAGTAATTAGTGCCTACAGGGCATCCACAGACTAATATTTCCAGACTAACTCAAACATCATATTGTTCCAAACAGCAGTAATTAGTGCCTACAGGGCATCCACAGGACTAATATTTCCTGGACTAACTCAAACATCATATTGTTACAAACAGCAGTAATTAGTGCCTACAGGGCATCCACAGGACTAATATTTCCTGGACTAACTCAAACATCATATTGTTACAAACAGCAGTAATTAGTGCCTACAGGGCATCCACAGGACTAATATTTCCTGGACTAACTCAAACATCATATTGTTACAAACAGCAGTAATTAGTGCCTAAAGGCATCTACGAGGACTAATTATTTCCTGGACTAAACTCAAACATCATATTTTTACAAACAGCAGTAATTAGTGCCTACAGGGCATTTATAGGACTAATATTTCCTGGACTACTCAAACAGCAGTAATTAGTGCCTACAGGGCATCCACAGGACTAAAATTTCCTGGACTAACTCAAACATCATAATTGTTACAAACAGCAGTAATTAGTGCCTACAGGGCATCTATAGGACTAATATTTGATTTGTTTGCAGCATTTTCATTCGTCTGCGTTCAACATTTTTAATAGACGATTCATTCAGATCGCCAAGCGCCTATATGACATACGGGTATATGGGTAAACAACACAAAACTAGTAAATCGCGCACAATTAAAAATGATTTTCGGAACCAGTCTGAACACTCGGCAGTTTCGGTCGTTTACCGATATTTGATTTTGTTTTGAGATATTGCGAGAACGCTGGGACAATACATGATCGATTAGCAATGAATTGTGGGCAAATATGCGATCGATTGGCGAGGAATTGCATATCAAATATTTCTTTTGCGTTTTGATAAGCATCGTTTGGTATTTCTATTGCTGTTTCCATCATTGTAATCGTGTATTTACGCAAATACATACCTTATCTGGAGCTCTGGCAGTAATTAATGACTTCAGGACTATATTTCCTGGACTAACTCTAACTTTCTCGACTAACTAGATTTTCGGCCAGTCTTGTTATGCTAACAAACAAATAATTTAAGTCAAATATCGCTAAGACTGTCAGCCAAGGGAAACATTATATAACTAGAAATTGTTATTGTCCATGGGACAAAAACGTATGGCTCCCCCACTCGCCCGAACAGGCGTAATTGACAACTCTAGGTCCAACAGTTCTCTAAAAAAAAATTAAAAAAAATTAAACAACTGGTCATGACCAACCATCCTTCCAAGTTTGAGGACCCTAGGTCCAACCATTCATTAGTTATTGATCGGACATCGTTTTGATAGTCAATGTCACCGCGACCTTGACCTCTGACCTAGTGACCCCAAAATCAATAGGGTCATCTACTGGTCATGACCAACCATCCTTCCAAGTTTGAGGACCCTAGGTCTAACCATTCTCTAGTTATTGATCGGACATCGTTTTGAAAGTCAATTTTACCGCGACCTTGACCTTTGACCTAGTGACCCCAAAATCAATAGGGGTCATCTACTGGTCATGACCAACCATCCTTCTAAGTTTGAGGACCCTAGGTCCAACCATTCTCTAGTTATTGATCGGACATCATTTTGATAGTCAATGTCACCGTGACCTTGACCTTTGACCTAGTGACCCCAAAATCAATAGGGGTCATCTACTTGTCATGACCAACCATCCTTCCAAGTTTGAGGACCCTAGGTCTAACCATTCTCTAGTTATTGATCGGACATCGTTTTGAAAGTCAATTTTACCGCGACCTTGACCTTTGACCTAGTGACCCCAAAATCAATAGGGGTCATCTACTGGTCATGACCAACCATCCTTCTAAGTTTGAGGACCCTAGGTCCAACCATTCTCTAGTTATTGATCTGACATCATTTTGATAGTCAATGTCACAGCGACCTTGACCTTTGACCTAGTGACCCCAAAATCAATAGGGGTCATCTACTGGTCATGACCAACCATCCTTCCCAGTTTGAGGACCCTAGGTCCAATCATTCTCTAGTTATTGATCGGACATCGTTTTGATAGTAAGTCACTGCAACCTTGACCTTTGACCTAGTGACCCCAAAATCAATAGGGGTCATCTACTGGTCATGACCAACCATCCTTCCCAGTTTGAGGACCCTAGGTCCAACCATTCTCTAGTTATTGATCGGACATCGTTTTGATAGTCAATGTCACCGCACCTTGACCTTTGACCTAGTGACCCCAAAATCAATAGGGGTCATCTACTTGTCATGACCAACCATCCTTCCAAGTTTGAGGACCCTAGGTCCAACAATTCTCTAGTTATTGATCGGACATCGTTTGTGACACAGACCTACAGACAGACCTACAGACAGACCTACAGACACCTACAGACAGACAGAAAGCACAAAATCAATATGGCTCCCCTACCACACTTTGTGTGGGGGAGCCATAATTATATACCTTTCTCCAGTCGAGTGTTTCAATATTATACGAAAATCAAAGTGTGATGACTGACCTGAAGGGTAAGAACGGTGGATTTGAACCAGCAACCAACGGTCTGTATGCTTCTTCAGGGGTCTTCTTTAAATACATAATCTGAAAATACAATATAGTGACATTTCGGTAACGTGTCAGGTATCCTTTACATCATGGCTTATTCCAGGTATTTTGGGAAAAAGCTCTCGTAAAAACGACCAAATTAGGGGAAACTGTTATCGATAAAATTGAGAATTGTTTACGTCAACATTTTGTAAGTTAGGGCGAGGTAAAAGACTAAAAGGTATAATTAGGAACACTATTACATCAATAACATACCACTTATATTGATCAGTATGTAATAAAAGGGATGTATCAGTACAACATACATGTAAAAAAAATTATATAAATACATATATATATTTTTTTTTTTTTTTTTGAGATTGGGAATTTTCTCAACTCCAAGAAAAGGCCCTGTCAATATATTGTTTAGTTGACCAGTAAAATTGTACCAAGTTCATTAAGTACAAAAGCCAGAAAAGGGATGTGTGTATACTGCATACTTGATATATGACGTTTACACACCTTTGTACATACTGTTTATTGAACGGGTTGGCAAGATATCAAGAATGGACACAGGTAAAATCAATCAATACACACTGGAGGAATAGATTATACATAAATACATTCAGCAGTGAAATCAATGGATTCTACTAACTAGATCCTACTGTACTTTACATTTCCAAACATAACGTAACTATTAATGGAGCTTGCCTCCAGAAGAGGTAATAAATATACTCTTGTGTGGAATAGTGCAATCGTATTTATACATATATCCAAATATTTAAGTTAAGGTTATCAAAAATAATGTTAAAGACAATGTAGTCTAAATTCACCAACATTTATAACAAGTAATTGAACTGAATGTTGTTTAATGGCTCATCAACACAGTATAGGTTATTTAGAGCCGCCCAGGAGAGAGGGGAAGGATACATAGGAATCCGGGAACCGTGCCCTACTCTTATTATCAAATAGATTCCTATGGTTCTTTAACATGCTCGGAGGATAGACCGATACACGGGACTGCCCGGTTTACGTCCCCATCCGACGGACGAGGCTGAAGGAAAGTGTCTTGCCCAAGAACTCAGTGGCACCACGGAGGGCCTCTGGTTACAAATCTTCCGCGCTACCGACTGCACCATGCCAGCCCTCATAGGGTATATTTAAAAGGCTCAGCAATATATGGACAAATATCTACCCTACCCAGTTGATGGCCAAAACACGACTTGGTGCTGAAAATGCATAAAATTTCACCCAAGAAAAAGGACATGACATTAATGATGTTCAAAAGGCCATTGTGATAGTTGCCTTAGAGGAAGGGGTATGGATGCATGATTTAAACAATTAATGATGGAGTTTAACTCAAGAAATAGGAAATGAAATTAAATTAACAGATTTTTTAGTGCCAGTTGACACATGTTTAAGGTCATATTCAGACAGAGACCTCAGAGGGAGATATTATATATTTATAAACAACTAATGAATGAAAATACCAATAAAATATATATCATTGCCAAACCAATGCAGTGCAAAGTTCTACAAGTTGAGAAGTCTTATGTGCACTAAAGGAGATCTGGAGGTATTATGGGTGAAATGGGTGTCCGTCCAACTGTAATAAAACCAGCATGATGTGTTCAGCTTCAATGTGCACTAAAGTAGGCCCCATGATAAGAACAATTTAATTATTGTTGATGAAAAAGTTTGGCTTGAAAACTAGAGTCTGCTAGTTTGTGTGGTATAATCATTAATATTCTCATAAGATGCATTAAGTTTCTTATAAATTCTTGTTTTGTAAGCTTTATTTGAATTTTTTGTTCAAGTGTTAGCAATATAATCCCATGTGCATTAATATTTATGATTTGGCAACAAAAAACAGCCAAATCATCGTGTGTTCCAGACCAAACATTTCATAAAAAAAAATTAAAACAAAGGTGAAATGTAGCTTAATTTAATGCAATTTTACCACTCTTTCAGATTGCCTCCAGTCCCTTTAAGGAACAGGAAGAAGATTTATTTTTTGAACTTATTGCTCACATGAATTCAAATTTATTGCACACAACAGTTTGAACTTTAGTGAGAACAAGTATGTGTATATATACCAAACATGTGGATTAAACATTAACTTAGCATAGAATGTTTGTATAACCTAGAGTTGTATACTTGAGGCAAGCAAATGGAAGTAATTGCCAACTTATCAAAAGTTATTTACCCATATCCATAGACACATGTATACAGAAATCAGACAATCTATCTATCTATTTGGCAAAAAGGTGACAGACCGTTTATTTATACTCATTTTTGGGACATATGTAGATAACCTATGAAGTGGTTGTACGTAACAGGAAAGGCCAAGAGCATATTTAAACTTATTATCAGTACAAGGACACATTATCTGGTTTAAACAAACTGAAAGATCCATATCATTCTCAGATAGATAATGTTAAAAGATAATGGACGACTTGATATTTAGTCTTTTTTAAAATGTATCACTTCGTACGGAAATTTATATCAGTCTCTCAAATAAATGAAATATGTTTTCTTGGTATTGCAATCAATTAACAAACATTAAAATCAAATATTTTTGGCAAAATTGTTCAGCTGAAATTATTGAAGTATTCTGTCTACAGTTCACAATGTATGGCGGATAGTTTGCTGGCCTATTGATAATTCTTCAATGTTGACCCAATAAACAGCTACTATTAATACTGCAGCCACCGTCTAGAGAATTAGCAATACTTACAGCATAGCTGGCTATTAAAAATGCAGCATTTGCCCTTTTTCTTGCATCAAAACTTGTGTAATGGACTATTCTTTTCTTTGCCAGAGAAAATGACTGAAAAGGAAGAAAATACATGTATAATAATAATTTATTTGAATCAGTTTCAAAATTGTTTGATATCAAATAACGTTGTCAAACACCAACCTTTCAAGACAAAATAAGTACTGTATACACACTCCCCTCTCTAATCAATGTCTCCACCCCAAAATTCTTCATTTCTTCTTCTTTTTTTCTTTTTACATATTATGAGATTTAGTTTAGAGAAAATACTTGCCAGTAGCCTGACCATGCTGATTCAAGGTCTAGTTTAGAAAAGTACCTCCCCACAACATTTTAGAGGTATAATAGTGGGGTGTTTATACCCGGGTATATGGTATCTGTTAAGACCTATTGATATGTCAATCAGATGAAACACATGGATGCATGAGTTTCTGAATATGACACTGTTGCTGGAAGAGATCAAGGTTACCTGCTCCACCAGCATGCTTTAGTGCAAAATCAATTGTGTTTTTCTGTCAACATTAGTTAGTAGATATTGACTGATCAGTCCATCTTTCCTTGTAAGAATTCCGAATTCCATAAGGGTAAGGTTGTGATTTAGGAACTGTGGGATGAAGTCCCTACTCTAACTACTGAACGTACTCGAATAATAGACTCTTAATACACAGCTTTCATGTCCCCATCCCAAAGACAGGATAGGGAATTCAATGTCTTTAACATGGACCGCCCAGTGGAGCCACTGTGTGACTTGAACTGAGATTCAAAGTCTACGGGGATATCCACTGAGCTATGCTGGATCCATCTTAATAAATAAGAATATTTGTTTCTTCTCCCAAAATGGGCATAGTCTGATCAAAAATGGCAACTATTTGGGAATTAAAGACCACTAGAAACTCCCAAACAAGAATTTGCAATTATTTGTATTGACATATTACACACATTATACATATTTGCTATCAAGCTATAATAACTGGTTATAGTACATACACAATTTAAACATGAACTAATGTGTATTGATTGCCCTGGCATGTGGCCATATTAGTTTGGGACTGTCAACATTTATAAGCTGAATAGTAATTCCAGGACAAAATGTTCAATTATAATTTTAGTTTTCTGATATAATAAAAGTGAATACAACTTAAGCTGATTTTGAAGAGCTGTACATATATCGAAGTCTACTATTTATTTAAAACATTATTTATTAGTATGAAGTCCCCTTATGTCTAATCCTATTGATATTGGCATATTAAAATATATATATTACCGTATATCACCATTTAAACTACCACCACTCTTTGACATAAGGTTCAATCCTCCGTGGTGCCACTGAGTTTCGTCGGTGTGTTCTTGGGAAAGACACTTTCCCTTAGCCTCGTCCGTTGGATGGGGACGTAAACCGGGCGGTCCCGTGTATCGGTCTATCCTCCGAGGACGTTAAAGAACCATAGGAATCTATTCGATAATAAGAGTAGGGCACGGTTCCCGGATTTCTATGTATCCTTCCCCTCTCTCTGGGTCGGCTCTAAATATTAACCTATACTGTGTTGATGAGCCGTTAAACAACATTCAATTCAATTGACATAAAGTTTAGTTTAGAGAAAATACACTTGATTTGAGGTCTAATTTATAGAAAATACACTTGCCAGTAGCCTACGTTGAGGTCTAGTTTAAAAAATACCTCTCTTCAACAAGCATTTTAAAAGTATTAAATGTCTTCTTTTTTATGGCCTCATTTAAACAGTTCACTTACGTAACAAGACCTCGGTCTGAGGGTGTCTCGCCCATCGCGGCAAACGGCATATGAAATATTTTATTAAATTTGTACTAATGTCCACCAAAGACACTTCATAACAGGGGCGTTCCTGGGGCTAAATAAGGTATACGCACCATCGAGTTTTGGATTCACAAATGTGCCTAACCCCACCTATACCTTCAGTTTTTATTGCATTTTTCACATTTTTAGCCTTTTTTTATTTGCTTGCTTTTTTAAAAGCCTGTACGCAAGTGCGTCTGTGCGTATGCCCAGGTACGCCCCTGCATATGACCAAGTATCAAACAAAAAAAAGCGAAGTAATCATAAGAAGTTAAGTTACTGAGGTTAAGTGGTTTAATCAGGGTGTAGTTTTGGGAAAATAATGCAAAATATGACCTTAACCTTGGTATTTTTTTTGTCATTCGGCAATGTCCCCCAATGCCAACAATACATGTATACATTGTATGACCAAGTATCAAAGACATAAAGTGAGGCAATCACATAAAGTTAACTGAGGTTAAGTTACCTAACCAAGGCTCAGTTACCTAACCAAGGTTAAGTTTGGAGAAAATAATGCAAAATATGACATTGACCTTGGTATTTTTTTTGTCATCCAGCGATGTCCACCAATGCCAACAATAAATATGACGAAGTATCAAAGACATAAAGTGAGACAAAATTCAAGTAGGCGAGACAAAAACGTAACTCCCCAGGGGCATTTAAATGGAGGTGTACAGTATATTATATAATTATACACACTAGCTGAAACACTTTCAGTTTAATATGCTTACCCTGTCTTGATACATTTTTTTCACATACTAAGACCCTCTGAGAATGACATACTAGCCCAGTAATGATCAATTTACATATCTACATTATCAAGTTATTTATTATTCAATGGTAGGACTCACAAGATAAAGGTAAGCATTTTAAACAGGAAATATTAGCCATAGTTTAGTTCTAATTTGAAATCTATTTTATATGCAAACTCGATAAGATTGCATACGGGTCCGGGGGTATCATCCAGGGCACTCGATCGTCCATTTTTGAGGCTAAATTTTTAACACAGCCTTAACAATGCCCCAGCCATGATGTGATGTTCAACCTTAACAATGCCCCAGCTATACTGTGATGTTCAACATTAACACTGCCCCAGCCATGCTGTGATGTTCAACCGTAACACTGCCCCAGCTATACTGTGATGTCCAACCTTAACAATGCCCCAGCCATGCTGTCATGTCCAACCTTAACAATGCCCTAGCCATACTGTGATGTGCAACCTTAACAATGCCCCAGCCATGCTGTCATGTTCAACCTTAACAATGCCCCAGCTATACTGTGATGTTCAACCTTAACACTGCCCCAGCCATGCTGTGATGTTCAACCTATTCCCCGACCAAGTGGTAACTTCAAGTCTTGTACACGAGTAATTGTGTGATGGTGAACTTGTGTCGGTGTATGAGTGAAGGTTAGCAAAGTTCTACCAGAATTCAGCTCTACGGCAGAATTGTCTTTAATAAATGCAATTGTTATATGAGTATTACAACTATTTATGAATAATCAAAGCTATTAGCTTCATTTCCATATTATTGTTCTACTAACACTTAATCTTGCTTTTGGTTGGTTGGTTGACACAATGGTGTTTTACATCATTTTCTGCACATTTTAGGCTATATTATAATTATGGCGGTCAATGTTTTCTTGGTGAAGGAAGACCACCCACTTTTCCAGGGTAGAACCAGTACTACAGACCTCCTTTCATCCGTTAGAATAGACACTTTCTTATGTACAAGTCGAGCTCCCAGTGGGATTCGAACATGCAGTAGTAAGAGGCGTGAAGGTTTCAAACGCAGTGTTTTTACCATCCTGGTCATGGATCCCCTTGTTAATTTTGTTTTTAATTTTCTTTTTGGGGCCTGGCAGCTAACAGGTTAACAGAACCACAGATAATTTCAGTATCTGTGTCTATTTGCTAGACCTAATGTGATAAACACACTGATTGCAAACATGTGTCTCACCAAAACTGTTATTTTTAAGAAGAAAGTGCCTTTGAAGTTAGTTCACTTAAATATGTACAGAAAAGCACATAATCATCATGTACATAGAATTAACATGCATATACATTATATGTATCAATATAATGTATTAAAACTTTAATCTGCATTTTATAAAATCTATAAACTTCTGGTTAGGATTTAATTAATTCTAAAATCCAATATGACATAGTCCTGATTCATATTATCAAAATACATACAAGTTTGGAACTGATGCCAAAAATGTTAGTTAGTTAAGAACACTTAATTTTCTTAATAAATTAACGTCCATGCACTTATTAGAACTGTGACATTGTCTGAGTCTGTGGTGCCAGTGGGTGATTATAACCGTCAATTACTTTCACCAAAAAATTAAAAGGAAAGTTCATTTTTTCCACACATGATTTTCTGTTTGTGTGTATTTCACAATACTTATATGATGGTCCAACAGACAACTGTATAATGTAAGCAGTAAAATCCTTTTTTCGCTTTTTGACCGCTTTTTTTTTATCAAAATGGTAGATCTAGTGCACAAGTGCTTTCACTGTAGAGTACTATGGATTTATTTTTTTGAAAATTTTATACATTGTACAATCTCAATAAAATCAGACCCTTTATCACCCTACCATACTGTTCGCTACTAAGGATCTGACCAAGTTCCACTAAGGATCTGACCCCGTTCCATTGCAGGTCTCGTCAGAGATTTACCTTATGAGTAGCCAATCAGACAAAATGTTCGGTATTGACAGCTTCACTGCGCATGTCACGTTTCAGTAAAACGCTGTGGAGCAGTCTACGCTCGGATATTGAAAGAGACAATGTCCATAACGTTTAGCTTATAAAACACAAATTGCGTTGACAAACATAATACACCAACCATTATTGTATATTTACTGAAAAAAGAGAAAAGATTGTATGACTGAATTTAATAGCGGTACAAAAAAATTACCGATTCGTGGGATTGAACCCACACTAAAATGACACTCATGGATCAGCGATCAAGTACGCTGTCAACTGAGCTAAGCGGGCCAGATGTACTGTGGCTTAATATTTAAAATATCTAATGTCGTAATAATTTCGGTGGAATGTATATTTTCAAAATAATAATTAATAATAATAATAACAGACTTTATTTATTGAGGGTAACACATTTAGAACTAGGGGCGTCCGTGGCCTAGTGGTTAACGTCTCTGACTTGAAATCACTTGCCCCTCACCGCTGTAGGTTCGATCCCTCAGGGGCCTAGGAATCTTTATGTGAGGAAGCTATCCAGCTGGCTTGCTGAACGTCGGTGGTTCTACCCAGGTGCCCGCCCGTGCACGAAAATTGCCCGGAGGGGCACCTGGGGTCTTCCTCCACCATATGACCTTAGCTATTGGTGCGACTATAAAATCCAATTCAATCCAATCCAACATTTAGAACTAATATTCTATGTGGCCCTCTAAGTACACAATCATGACATCGATGATTTTCTTTGTATCTTGATGAAAAACATGCCATTTAGTGCATTTCTTTGAATTTGTTGTGCAATAACACAAGAAGAATTTATCTTTATTCGGATATACAGTGTTCTCCAGAAGCCCCCGCGGCCGGCGATATCGCCCAGGGGCGTTCCTGGGCATACCCACTGACGCACGTGCGCACAGGCTATTAAAGAAGCAAACAAATAAAAAGGGCGAAAAATGCAATAAAAACTGAAGGTATAGTGGGGTTAGGCACATTTGGGAATCCAAAACTCGATGGTGCATATACCTAAATTAGCCCCAGGAACGCCCCTGTCGCCTATTACTCTGGAACCTAGCACCTTTTTTCAAAAAAAAAAAAATATTTAGAATTATTTATCTTTCTTTGTACATATATTTAAGTGTCCTTACAGACCAATTCAAATTGAGTGTAAAATGCACCAGAACGCACCATTTTGCACTGTCAAAATAAAACAAATCCGGGGGAGATACCCAAACACCCCTCCCACACCCACTCCCTCGCCGCGAGCGAGCCGCTTCGTATCTCGCATCATGTGCAACTGCATCTACTACAATTATTTTTTCACATACTACTTCATATTTTCTGGAGAGCACTGAATATGTACCTGTTCTATGTAGATTTTCGTTTGTTTAGTTCACTCGAATGCCATCTGAAGTGCATTTAGTTTGTGAACTTATCTTCGATGTGGCCCTCTAAGTACACATGACATCAATGATTTTCTTTGTTACTTGATGAAAAACATGCCATTTAGTGCATTTCTTTGAATTTATTGAGCAATAACACAGCAATAACACACGAAGACTGTATCTTTATTCGGATATATATCTGTTTTATGTAGATTTTCGTTTGTTTAGTTCACTCGAATGCCGTCCGAAGTGCATATGAAACGCTTGATTTCATTGGTTGAATTTAGTTGATCTTTTCATGAATATTGATTAGATGAAAGGTCTATCTGACGTGACCTCAAAGGCAACATTGTCAGATCTAATAATGGAGAGTATCAAAGCGTAATTAGGATATGATTTTAATGAGATTGTACACTGTAATAAATTATCTGAATTATACTTGTTATTGTTCTTGATACATGTACATGTAAGTAGAAAACAAAAGCAGAGGACCCTCCCTACAGCAGATGTAGGACAACCACATTAGGGGTTGTAGGAGCCAGAGCAAAAAATACCAGTATGATACTATCACGGCAACAGCGAAATTAACATATCATGGCAACAGCGAAATTAACATATCAAAACAACAGCAGAATCAACATAAACGATGCATCACATTCTACATAGGCACAGCGACACATTCAACTAAATTTAGATCAAGTTTCTGCTCTAATATAAGGCATTGAGGATTCTGGCAGTTAAATGGGTCATGAGGTTAATTCATGAGTTTGGGGACCAATAACCTTCGGATTACACACAAACACATCTACATTAATTTAGCCAGTGTACCTAAAGATATTTTTTTAACATTAACTACCTGTAAATAACATTAACTGCCTGATAACAAATTAGCTCATAATTAGTAACTGTCCTTACAGGTAAGCCATACAGCTGGAGGTATACCTGTGTTATGTCAGTTGATACCTATTAACTTGAGGCAACCAACCTAGATAGTGGAGATTTAGGCTGTGATAATCACAATGTGTTGGTAAACAACTGGTACTGTATTTTCTGTAATAAACATCCCCATTTTTAGCCTGCTAGTTTTTTAACAAGCTTGTTACATAAGTGTATGACTTCATTTTGCGTACAGTACACCTAGTCAACAGAGGCATTTTAAAAGTGTTTCATACTCAAATTACTCGTCACACGTTTGCTATTTATTTTTTTATTTAAAGGGACACTGTCCGTAAGTAAGCAGATATTGAGCATAACTAAATAACTGTCTTACTTTTATTCATTGAAATGTATACATGAAAACATGAGGATAGACCCTAAGAAGTATGTAGGAATACATTCGTGAGTTTGGAAAAAAAGAAGTTTTAATCATTAAATGTAAATAAAGTGGGACCCACAATATTTACCTTTTATGCGTTCACGTGACTTCCATAGCGCACTAGGTTTTCACCATAGTATGTATGGCGTAATATGTTTAGCCCGCTTAGCTCAGTCGGGAGCGAGTTCCGACAACTTTACGCTCACGCACACTTATTTTTACTGCGAGTTTGGGCTGCGAGTTCAAACCCACAAAGTGGATATTTGCTTTTTTTTGTACCGCAATTGAATTCCGTTAAACAATCTTGCTTTTAATTAGTAAATATTGAATAATGTTTAGTGTATAATGTTTGCGAACATAATTATTGGGTGTTTTATAAGCTAAAAGTTATGGACAGTGTCCCTTTAAGAAATAAAACATTTCCAGCGGGTTTATATTGTCCCAGATCAAAATCTGGTCCCAACCACCAGGTTTTGAACTCGCACAATTCATAATTTTGATAGAGCATTATCAAACAAGAGGTCAATGACCTTGAAGCTCTACTGATTGATTTTGATTTCAGGAAGTAGTCGCTACAGACTTGTTTTTTTAAAAATTATTTTTAGCCTTGGCGGCCATCTTGAATTTCCGGCCGACCTGAAATTTTGCTAGGATCAATTAGACATCAAGAGCAACATTCCTGTGAAGTTTCATGAAAATCCGTCAAGTAGTTTCAGAGGAGAAGTCGCTACAAGTTTTCATTATATAACTCTATGTAAACAAAGATGGCCACTGGCAGCCATGTTTAACGTCGAATCAAAATAATGTTTGACTCTTATAACCATCATGTCATGCTGATCATTTTACAAAAAGTCCCATATCAATATCACTTATAGTTTTCAAGACATAGTCGCTACAAACTTCTTTTTTAAAAATCTATTTTTAGCTGTGGCGGCCATCTTGAATTTCTGGCCGATCTGAAATTTTGCTAGGATCAATTAGACATTAAGAGCAATATTCCTGTAAAGTTTCATGAAAATCTGTCAAGTAGTTTCAAAGGAGTAGTCGCTACAAGTTTTTACTATATAACTGTATGTAAACAAAGATGGCCTCTGGCAGCCATGTTTAATGTTGAATCAAAACGATTTTTGACAAGGACCAACATCATGTCATGCTGATCATTTTAGAAAAAGTCCCATATCAATATCACTTATAGTTTTCAAGAAGTAGTCGCTACAAACTTGTATTTTGAAAATTTATTTTTAGCCGTGGCGGCCATCTTGAATTTCCGGCCGACCTGAAATTTTGCTAGGATCAATTAGACATCAAGAGCAACATTCCTGTGAAGTTCCATGAAAATCCGTCAAGTAGTTTCAGAGGAGTAGTTGCTACAAGTTTTCATTATATAACTCGATGTAAACAAAGATGGCTGCTGGCAGCCATGTTTAACGTCAAATCAAAACGATTTTCGACAAGGACCAACATCATGTCATGCTGATCATTTTAGAAAAAGTCCCATATCAATATCACTTATAGTTTTCATGAAGAAGTCGCTACAAACTTGTTTTTTAAAAACCTATTTTTAGATCTGGCGGCCATCTTGGATTTCACATCAACATGAATTTTTGCTAGGATCAACTAGATTTCATGGGCAACATTTCTGTAAAGTGTCATGAAAATCCATTCAGTAGTTTCAGAGGAGAAGTCGCTACAAAAAAAAGTTTACGGACAGACAGACGGACCACCACGGCATAAGCTACCACGGCATAAGCTCTGCTGATCTCTGATCAGTAGAGCTAAAAAACTGACTAGTCAGTGACCAGAAATAAGACATACCAATATATTCTGGTAGGTGATAAACTCGGTCTTTTTCCTTGATGTTCAACCAAGTTTACTGTTAAAATTAAGGTATCTACAGTGTGATTCTTTTAAAACCCTGCATATTTCATGCACATTCATGAAACTTGATTCAATATAATTATGTAGCTTTTAAAATCAAAATCTTGAAAATTATCATCTTTTTACCTGAGTAACACAAATTTTATCGCCTACTGAAAATAAAATTAAACCTCAACATCTCTGCAATGGAAAATTATATAAACTCGCTGGAAATATTTTATTTTTTAACTGACATGGATTTTTATTACACATTTTTGTTAGATTGAACACAATACAAACACATTCTCACAACTTACATTGTACGTCACTCTCTCAGAGTACAAAACAAAGAAAATATACAGCTTTATTGCGTTTCGAACAAGTTCAATGTGTTGTTTGAACGTAACGTTGCCTTTTAAAAAATAACGTAATCATTGTTTTGGATGTTTTCAGACGCTGAAAATCGTTTAAAATGACGTTCTGACAGTTAAAGGACGTGACGTCAGAGGCTTATATATTTAAGAAATAAAATATTTAAAGCAAGTTTATATTGTCCCAGATCAAAACCTGGTGGGCGAGACATAGTTCATCGATACCAAGGGCCTCAGGCCCTCGGTTTCAATGTGTTTCAAGTCCTAAACACAGGTTATGATTTCGCACAATATAAACCCGCTGGAAATGTTTTATTTCTTATCTAACATGGAGTTTTATGTATCATGAAATATATTTTGTCCAGAGATTAAACAAAATACAAATTCTCACAACTTACATTTTATGCCTATCTCTCAACATCAAACGAGAAGAATATATAGCTTCATCCTATTTAAAGGTGTTGTTGGAACGTAGCGTCGCTTAAAATAACGCATTTCATTGCGTTTGTTTTGCATCTGACGTTTAAAGGGACACTGTCCGTAAGTAAGCAGATATTGACCATAACCAAATAACTCTCCGACTTTAATTCAGTGAAATGTATACATGAAAACTTGAGCATAGTAGACCCAAAGAAGTCTGTAGTAATACATTTGTGAATTTGAAAAAAAAAGTTTTAATTATTATATGTAAATAATGAGGGACCCACTTTATTACCTTTTTTGCTGATCACGTGACTTCCATTAGTGTATTAGGTTTTCTACATCGGACATTGTGCCTTTAAAATGACGTCTCAACGTTTAACGTGTTTTCTGGCGTTTAAAATGACATCTCATTGATCAGTAGGGATTTTTTTCTCAAAACTGGGAGAAAAAAAATATTTTGGCATTGGGAAGATGACCGAATAACGGTTATAAAAACAGCCAAAAAAACACTAAACAGGAACAGAATATAAAACCATTGGAGCTATGATTCTCACAGCTACATGCATAGAGGGCTAGCAAAGTATACTAACAGTAATAATTCAGAATGATACATAAAAAATGTAAATAAGGACACTCACCTTTAACTTTTTATTCAACTTGCAACAGTATCTGTACAGCATTGAAAGATTCAATGGTCCAAAGTCTGCATAGAAACTGGAAACAAAATAATTATAGAATAAATCTAGAATCTAAAAAGAGCATGATCGGTTGTTTATTGCACTTCCAAACATAACACAGCATTAAATGATAATTTTATCTTACCATTTAAATTCATTAAAATAAAACCCAGACAGTTATTTTTGGGATGCCGTTAGAGCTGCCCAATCTGAACACAACTAGAACTATCACTGAAGGTGATGAATAACCCCACTTTTTTGCTATAGCCAATGAGGATGGGCAAAATCAAGGGGAAAAAATGTCTAAAATATCATTTAATTTGTTAATGTGAACAAAATTCAAAGTAAAACAAAGGTCGATAATTATGTAAAAAAAATTACAGATCGAAAAAACTTCTATGCAAAGACACATCATATCATCACGTGTGAACTGTATGTCAAGTGTAATAACAATCCACAAAAAGTTTTCAAGTGAAAGCCACTTAAAGTTCATAATATTAAGAGAGAAACATTCTAAGTCAAATAAAGGGCCATAATTCTGAAATAAATTAGGCATCAACAATGTGTGATGTAGAGGACATAAGGTAATCAGTTCTTATGTGTACATGAAGTTTGGGAACAATCAATTCAAAAATGTTTGAGAAGATTTGCTTGTTTGTATGGTGTTTTACGTCATTTTCAACACATTAAGTTATATATGATGGTCTATTTTTTGTGGTGGAGGCAGATCACCCACTTTTCCTGGGTAGAACCAGTACTGTATACCTCCCGCCATCCGTAAGAATCGACAAATCCTCACTTACAACTTCCACCGTTAACCATTGTTTGAGAAGAAATGTGACAGGTCATTATACAATATTAGAGTGGAAAATTTTAAGTCAAACAAAGGGCCATAATTCTGTAATAAATTAGGCAATCAATGATGGGTGATTAAGATGGACACAAGGTCATCAGTTGTTATGAGTATATGAAGTTTGGGAACAACCCATGTGTTTGAGATATGCAAGTATTAAAAATGTGTTACGCGACGCAACGTTGCGAACGTGAATCCTATATAGCCCCCACTTCACTTTGTGAAAGCGGGGGTGTCAAGTTACCCGTATAATAAACCAAACTCATATCCTTTTAAATAGACTTGAAAAAAACATGGAGTGTCATGACAATGACAAAAAAATAGTAAAAAATCATGACTTTGCCAAGACCATTGATAACTGTGTTTCGACCCGCCACTACCACCCCCACAATTTAGTTAAAAATGCATGTATCTGATTTTTATTTCAAACTATTTATTATGTAACAAAATAAAAATATATTTCACATATTTCAAACTATTTTTAAGTTTACTTTCATGACGAAATATCCCTATCCTTGTAATCAAAACTAGAAATGTCAGATATCCGACTAATGCACCCTGCTGAAGTACAATCAATGCCAACCTAAACGCTAAAGTTCTAGAAGTTAGCGACCACAAACAGTATATAACTTTTACTGAAAGCAGATCTTTCAAAAAAAACTCTTCCATGTGCGTGACCTTGATCTTATGGTCGTAGGTGATCAGAAATATGACGGAATGTTTTTGTAAAACCTTAGTATTAAATCAACAAATAAAATATGAAAGTAATTCGTGACTGTATTTTGAGAATAACCGACGGACAGACGAACGGACAAGGCCAAAACAGTAAAGCCCCTCCAATTTTGGCAGGGACATAAAAAGAGATTCATGAAGAAAGCTATGAGGCCTCTTTGAGTACTTACTTTTCGTACACTAACTCTTCATCTACACAAAAATAATGTGTGTGTGCTGATGATCTTGGTCTTGTACGAAGAGTTGCGAAGTACAGTCGATCTGTAAAACAACAAGAAAGGAAAAGTATACAATTTGTTATACATGTACAATGCATTTAAGCGCATCCGTGGTCAGGATAGCAGACGTTGCGCTGAAAACTTTCTCACCTCTCATCATGAACCATATTTTCTCTAACATATGGGTGCTCATTAGAATCTAGTGGTGCGCAGTATTACTATTATGTCACTGTGACACAGACTCGACAAAATATCACGTAACACCATACCCTCTTTGTATACTGCAGTAAATTCTGTAGCAAAATAACCAACAAATACATTATCATTTATAATGTATCAATTTGTTGTCTTGGAGTGAATAACAGATTTTATTGCATCGAAAAGTGCAAGGCCTTTTCCAAGTATTTTTTAAACTATTACCGGTAAACATAAATTTTAATAACGTAAATACTCAACTACACTCTCTTTCAAATGTCAATCTTTCAGTTTTAAACTTTGATGCAAAAATGAATCGATTTAGATCTTGTAACATACCCGAGCCAAGAATGACCAAGTTTCTTTAAAATTTCTAGGTAGAGTTTTGAGTTTCTGCGTTTTCATCAGGAGGAATTTGACATGTGTCTATTATTTGTTTAGAAGCTGTTCTAGCACTAAGTCTCTTTTACTTTTATTTATTACGGGCCCTTCAAAATCAGTATTTGATGTACCACACTAAAAATAGATAAACCTTAAATTACCTGAATATAGATTTTTGGGATCGCCGATCATGTTTGCAAACTGAAGACAATTTTGATGCTCAAGTCGGACTAACCAACAAAAACACTGAGCTGTAGCTGCACACGTTATTCACAGGTAGATTTTATCAATCAACTGAATGTTTTAATTAATCCATCATAAATGTATGATGCAGCTGATTGTCACAAATCATTTCCTGTTTATTCCAATAATGAATGTACATGTGTCTGATTGGTTAACGATTTTTTACTCGCTTTTAATGTCCTCTATGGTAATAGTGCTGTACTCTGACATCTATATCTCGGTCCATAACACTTGAGTAATTGAATTATCAATAAAAATATGAATATGATTCTATTGCTCAAATATATTTCATTCACATGCGCTATCTATTTAAATCAAATAATATATAAGTTGTAATGTAGTTTAACAATGAATGTTGTAACAACGTTCTTACACATTACTGTCATAGTCTCGTCATGTTTTCCATTGTACACAGTCTGTCTCGTTTCATAGCTATGAGAATCACCATCATCGTATAGCTCTTCTAAATGATGACTCATCTTACTATTACTCTGACTCGCTTCCTTTATAAAGTATGTAGAGTATCGTCACAAGTCGGAGCACTCGTTTTTCTGGCCGAAATTCGACCCCATTCCCCTCCCCTAAAAGAATATATCTTTCCCATTTTCCTGTGAAAAATTCCCCTCTTAAAAAAACAAACCAAAACCCAAAAAAAATACTCCAATACAAAACAGCATACCAGTCCTTGAATTAAAATGTTTGTGTCACTAGCCCGAATTCTTATAAATGAAAACCCTTACATTTTCCTTTTGCCCGACTACATAAATAAAAAAAAATCACTAGCCCGAATGACAGTTTACTAGCCCTGGGCTAGTGGGTAAATTCGAAGACTGGTATATTGTTTGCCATTTGGAGTGGTACATTCTTGCTGCCACTTAAATAATAAAAAAAAAATCCTTCCTGAGGGCCCTGGACCCAGACCCTTAAAAGCTCACTAGTGTCCTGCAAGTTAATGCCACAGTTTTAGGTGGGAGCTTTTAAACAAGAGGTCAATGACCTTGAAGCTCTACTGATAGATTTTTGATAGCTAGGTCAACATTCCTGTGAAGTTTCATGAAAATCCATCAAGTAGTTTCATAGGAGTAGTCGCTACAAGTTTTCATTATATAACTCTATGCAAGGCCTAAAAAAAAAGACGTTTTTTTGGAAAAAAATAAATAAATTATAGTACATAATTCAGTGCATCTTCTTTACGTTCATAAAAAAAAATCCG
This sequence comes from Cyrtodaria siliqua, assembly GCA_037043455.1. Lineage (NCBI taxonomy): Eukaryota > Metazoa > Mollusca > Bivalvia > Adapedonta > Hiatellidae > Cyrtodaria > Cyrtodaria siliqua. The sequence continues at coordinate 64,892 of JAWPHD010010485.1, read as the reverse complement.
ACCTACCCTACCTACCAATTTTGAACATGTTACCAGAACCACACAATTTTTTTTTAGGCCTAAACAAAGATGGCCTTGTTTAAAGTCAAATAATTTTTGACAAGGATCAACATCATGTCATACTGATCATTTTAGAAAAAGTCTCATATCAATATCACTTATAGTTTTCAAGTAGTAGTCGCTACAAATTTATTTATTTTAAATCTATTTTTAGCCGTGGCGGCCATTTTGAATTTTCGGTCAGCCTGAAATTTTTCTAGGATCAACAAGACATCAAGAGCAACATTCCTGTGAAGTTTCATGAACATCCGTCAAGTAGTTTCAGAGAAGTAGTCGCTACAAGTTTTTACTATATAACTCTATGTAAACAAAGATGGCCGCTGGCAGCCATGTTTAACGTCGAATCAAAATGGTTTTCGACAAGGACCAACATCATGTCATGCTGATCATTTTAGAAAAAGTCCCATATCAATATCACTTACGAGTTTTCAAGAAGTAGTCGCTACAAACTTGTTTTTTAAAAACCTATTTTTAGATTTGGCGGCCATCTTGGCTTTCACATCAACATGATTTTTTGCTAGGATCAACTAGACTTCATGGGCAACATTTCTGTAAAGTTTCATGAAAATCCATTCAGTAGTTTCAGAGGAGTAGTCGCTACAAAAAAAAATTACGAACAGACAGACGGACGACGCACCATGGCATAAGCTCTGCTGATCTCTGATCAGTCGAGCTAAAAACATAATGCAATGCCTAAACCTTTATTACTACATGTCCATGTATAAACTCACCAAAGATATAAATAATATCATGCCAGTCCAACTAGGCCATCCTTAAAAATATATTTGTTTGCTGTTTCCCGACCCAGGATTTTATAAGTGGGTAGGTAGGAGAATTTGTTTTTTTGTCAAAGACAGTAAAAAACGTAAGAAATTAAATAAAAATACATACTAAAAACAGTAGTAAAAAAAATAAAATAATAAAGAATTGCTATAAAAACTTTTGGGTAGGGCCCTTTTTGGTGGGTAGGTAGGAAAACAGCAAACCAACAATTTGTTATGGTCGGTCCTATTAGTCAATTTGTTCAAATGGTCTCTTCTGGGTAGAGAAGTACCAAGTAAAGAAGATGAAAGTAGTCGCGCATTAGCAGAGAAATGTTCAAACATGTATCAACTCTTCTTGCTTTTTGCAAAGCAAATGTCACAGGGACACTTAACATTTCGCACAAGTAAACACATTATCTAAATAACAACAATAACAATATCTCTGCAATTAATCTAGACAGTATACAATCCCCATTTACGTATATTCCTGTTTTGCTGCTCTTTCATCATTTCAAATCGGCAGGGACGGCAGAGCTTTCGAGAAGAAGTCCAAAACAAACAACCAGAAGACTTAGAGTATCCCCTCTTCTAAGAATCTATTCCGCCTTGCGAAACAAAAACTTGGCTTCGTCTTTTTTTAGCAACTAAGTTTTTTTTATTTTAACAGCAAGTGATTGCCTAGATTGAAAATCTCCCCCAGAAAACAAGACTCACGTACATGAAAGAGCACTGCCCATCTTTACTGACACTAAGAAAACAAAGCATACTGGCTCAGAGAACCAGAATACATGTCAAACCAAAATATTATGAGAAACCCCCATGTCTAAGAAAAGTTATGGACATTTTCTAATAATCTTAACATGGACATTCAGGGAGATCTTTAATGTGCACAAGGTATGGCTCTGGACATAATTTGTATTTCGAAAGTGCAATGGAGTCCTGAACGCAGGGTTCAACACTCCCTCAAGTCCGTCCGCCCGTCCGAGACCGATTGTTCACTCGGCGGACCTGTTGATTTTCTAGCTTATCGACCCGTGTGACTGACAGATTTTTCAAAGTGAAAATTCTTAATTCGGCTAATTTTCACCTGTTTCTTTGCTGATTGTACTTAACTGTAACTGCGAGGTCGGTGTAGTGCAATTCATAGAAAATCACTTCTACTGAGTTCGCGGAATGTCTAAAATTAGATACGCGTCACATATATGCGCTCGCTACATTCCGTAACCAACCGTTCGGAACACCTCGGCCATTTATGGAAACTGCCGAGTAGTTATGAATGGAGCGGCGAAGGCTGCTGATTGGATGAATACGATCGGATTCTTTCGTGCCTTTCGACCGGATGTTTTGTTTTTCTCTTCGGATGTCCTCTACGATTATCTGAATTTGACCGTCAAATTTCGAAACATTTCGTCTCCACCGTTATGTGGAATTATTTTCAAGGGATAACTTCTCCAGAGAAGAAAGTGAAGCTTTCTGATGATGAAAGGAGAGACAAACAAAAAAAATACGATCGTGAGCGGCGGAATCGGGGGTTTCTTCCTGAAAGAAAACATAAGTTTCCATGGCTTTGTTTTGAAACCTGTTTATCTTTTACGAGTTATTATTTCTGGTGTAGGACCTGTTGAATTTGTGAAGGACCTGTTAGTCTTGAAAGTTACAGGTCCTGTGGACCACTTAGTTCTAGAAACGAGTGTCGAACCTTGTGAACGTAACCCCACCTGGTAGATATAACTTTTGTGGAGACATCTCTGTATCTGTTTATTCTCGATTTTGCCATTATCAAATCTCACTCAAGTTTTTTGTGAGATTTCGGAGTTTGTGAGGTCTCAACACTAACTCTGCAGGGTTCTCCACAGGCCATTTAAGCATAGCGGAGCCGCTGCGCTTGACTTCCAAAATCTTACATCCCGCGGTGCCTTAACTGCGCCGCTATGCTTAAAAACCAGAGCGCGGTGCTTTGATCTGAAGGCAAACACCGCCTTTAAAAACCCTTATGCGCACCGTACACAAATTCATAAACTCGCGTCAAACAATACACACAAGTAACACGTGACTGATCTATGCAGTATGCAGAACGTGCGAAAACACGCTGTGTGATTAGTGGATTGTTGACAACAAATTGCAATTATCACGAGTTGATTGGATTATGTCGTGTTGTTTTGGATTAATCAGTAATTGGGAGATAATTGGGATGGGAGAATGTAACTTAAAGCAGTTGAACTGGAAAGTTTGTTAATATTGGCAGTTTGTGTATCGGCTTACGTGTATTGTTCAAGACGGAAATGAAAGATGTGATGTGCAAGAGTTTGTTTGTTTTGCGTAAGTAAGTATAATTGTTTTGATTGTCATTTGATTTAAGTTTGTGCGTTAATAAATAAAATAAATAGCAATTTTGGGATAATATCTGGTCATTTGAAAAAAGAAAAGAAGAAATGAAGGTAGTTTATTTATCTGTTTACTTCAAAGCTTGTCAATATTTTGAAAACAAAAATACTAGAAATTACTTACAAAATGAAACAAAAATAATTCAGTTATTACTATTATTAAGCGTGTTGGTCTATTATATATTTATAATATATTAAATTATTTATATATGTTTCTTCAGACCTTGGCCCGCCACTTTAACCAGGATGAAGATTCAATGATGATCGAGTGGAGACAAGTGAGGGAGGTTACAAAGAATGACAGAGAGCTACAGGAGTCTCACCCCAACTTGTACAATATTGCAGCTGTTGGTCTGCTTCTTCCAACATCAACAGCAGATTGAATTAAGACAGCACAGGTCAACTCTGTGTAACAGAGTTCTCAATGCACTGCTGGCAGTAACAATGCAGGGCCCACCTCCATCAGTTTGAATATGACAGGGCGGTGGAAGAATGGCACATGGCCAGACCTAGAAGGTCAAGCATCTGAATAGGAACTGCTAGCTAATATGTACAAGTCAAGACATTGAATGGGCTAACTTGTGTTGGATTTATTTGAGTGCTAAGGTTATATTTTTTAAGTATTATCAAATGTGCTGTTTTATTTCCAGGGATGAATATTGTGTAGTTGATGGTATTATATGTGTGCATGATGTGTTGATGTATATGTTGTATTATTGTGTATAAACTTATAATAAATCTTTGTATGTTTTCTTCATCGTGTATTGAAACATGGATTATTTATTATTGTTTATTGTATGTATTTCAGATGCTGCATGTTGTGTTGATGTGTGTTGTATTATTGTGTATGTATTATTGTGTATGAACTTATTTTAGTAAATATTTTTATGAGTTTTTTTTTTAAATAAAAGTCTTAAAACATGGATTATTTATTATATTGTTTATTATCATAAATATATAATTATATATGGCTTCCTAACATCACTTATATCACACAAAAGAGTGCCTCACCGTCAATACAGGCAGTTACTAAAAGCCAAAAAAATCGAACACAGGAGGGGGTTCCCCCTCCCGTACCCTCCCCCAGCACGCGCTAAATGCCACTATGCTTGAAAATAATTCTGTGGAGAACCCTGCTCTGTATAGTGAGTATACAGTGTTTATTTAGTTTTAGACACATTTTAGAATGTATCATACAAAAATATTGTGCGAGTGCTGTTTCTAGTTGTGTTAGTAAAATAAGCCGTCAGAATATTGACCTTTTCTGGGTTTAATGGATTTTTATTGCCATTATAATGATACCTTAAAACCGAAAGTAGGTAGATGTGCATTACAAAAAGATCATAATCCTCGTGTTTCATAAATTATTTAAAGTAATTAACTTTTCTTATTACACTTAAATACATCCCTGCATTTTAATCATATTTAACATAACTTTCTTGTAAACAGGAACGGTTCATATTAATCTTGTCTATCAGTAAAAAAATAAAAAATAAAAGAATAATTACGGTAAGCACAGTAATTTGAGAGTCCAATACTGTGCATGCCGAGTTTTAAATCCACCACTAAAACATTATATACAAGTGTATAAATTCTCTGTATCGCAAAAAGTCATTTACTGTTGATAACTGTTATGGCATAATATATAAAATAATAAACAGAAATATGCAATATATTTTTTATTCCTACTTAAGATTTCATAAATGATACTCATAGCCATGCCAAAAACAATTAATTCAACAGTCGCTTATGATGGGTTTTATGACAGGTTGTTTATTGCAATCAAAATATATAAAGGGTTTCTCCAATGTAATGCAGTATCCCTATCCCCGTTGCTAATTGGTTGTCCTAAGCAGGATGTTTGTTTAGATCAACACAAACACTGGCAACCGGTGGTGTGTTGACATCAGATATATACTAGTCTATAATTGTGTAATATTTTAATTTGTGTCATACAGCGAGGGAAAAAACAAACTTTTAACAATTTTAATTTTCATTATTTTTTTATTTTATGCATTTGTGAAACTAAACACATTACACAATTAGATTGTGCAGCAAATGTGCTGTGTCGGATTTGTCAAAAAAAAAGAAGAAAAAAAAAAGTTGTAAGATGTTAAATGTTTGTTTGTTATTTAAATTTATTTCGAAATTATGTATTTCATGCAGATAAACGAAGCTTTAAATCAATTTACGAAAAACAAGAATTATGATCTTCGAGTAACGTCAGGAACATCGACAATATCTTAGGTAACGTGCAGGCTACCTACTTTCGGTTTCAAAATATCATCATAATGACAAACACTACATTTAACATCAGCAAATTCAATAATCTGACAGCTCATATTAATAACACAATTAAAGCTTTCCCAAGTTATATATAATACAAGCATACATAAAATTTAAAATTAAAGTATTACACAATTATTGTACTGATGTCAACACACCACGGCAGGGTTCAATCTAGGCCTGGATTTTGGGGAGAAGTGACTTCTTCCTCCAAAGAAAATAGAGAGAAGTGACCAAAAAAATAAGGAGAAGTGAGGGAGACACGATCTTTAAATTAAGCGCGCAATCGGTTATTTTTAATTATTAACTGATATACATGTATACACCTTATTGGTTATAACTTTTGATTATTTAAGAGCATGCTAGCTGTTTCAAATTAAATGTGTTTATTAATTTTAATTCAGACTCACAGGCACTCTTACTTATTATACTGTAACTATAGAAGGAAGGACTGAGAGAAGAATTAATATAAATATATTGCTTGTATCTTTTTTATTCATATTTCTATCAATTTGTATGGAGTTCTATGAAGGGTGTAATTATGATTCTCAAACTTCTTCCTAAAAGGCTTATTCCTCATTAAGACCTATAAGACCAATGTATGTGTTTTGTTTCCAAATTTGTATTAGCTAAAAACAATATTTAATAAAAAAAATGTTTTTCCTCCATCCGAACTTATGTACCTATCCGAACTACTATGACACCGCACTTTTCCGGAAGTAAAATAATGCCGAAAATTCAGTAGAAATATCATCTATCATTAACTCTTTTTCATGCATTTGTTTGTTTGTAATGCCAAAAGGTCCGTTTTATCAAACAATTAAGAAAACACAACGCTAATCATTATTCGGTGGTATCATTTAATCACCTCAGGTCAATTAACTTCAGATTGTTGTTTCGTTTCGATCACGGAACCTACGATTGGTCAATTGTTCAGCTATACGCAATCTCATTGGATAAGGCGTGTGTATTCCCTGTACAGTCTAATTTGTAAACAAAAAATGGCGAGGTGCGAAAATTGCCTCGGGGGATATCATAGTTGTAGGAAAGTATGCTCCCCGCGGGCTTTCTGCTGTGATCGATCAAAGCAATTAGCATAATCCCTTCCCAGAGATGTCAACACCTGTCCTGAGACATAAGCAACAGGTCAATTAAAGGACTGGTTACACTTCGCTTGAGGGTGGGAAAAAAGCGAAGTGGTCAATCTGAAGGCGACTTAAACTTCGCCGTCGGCTAAAAAAAAAGCCAAGTCAGGGAGGAAAAAGCGCCTTTGTCGCCGATGTTGCACTCCAGAATGAACACTGCACGGGTAGCCAGTGTTTGTGATTTATGGCCTCTTCGATCTAAATCTTGCTTTGGACAGCCAATTACTGCATTATTTTGATTGGAGAAACCTTTTATTTCTTTTGATGCAATAAACAACCTGCCATAAACCAGCCTTTCCACTAAGTTTGGATACTTGGAAGTCCTTACTTCCTACCTTAAAATTTTGGAAGTCCCCGTTTTACGCGGTCTGGTGTAGTCACTTTTTATCGAATTTTTTTGTGTGTGTGTGTGTGTGTGTGTGTGTGTGTTTTGTAGATGTTCTCATTTCCGGTGTTATTAGAACTGCTTTGATTGTTGAATTTACCAATAAATCCCTTGCCTCATGTGACCTTATAGGTTCAATGCGGAACTTGTCTGAGCCATACAGAAGCATGGGTACAAGGCTAGGGTTGGTTATGGCAAGCTTGGGATAAGCCTTGCAGACGTTAAGCAGGCTTACCTGTTATCATCCTCATGACACACTAACCACGAGATGGTATCTAACCAGTGTTATTTAATAGTCCTGTCACGTTTGTTTACATCGTATTTTTTTATCCACTACACCACATTCTACATTTTTCCTCTTTTTATTTTTACTTTCACTCTGTCAAAATATTTTCCTTATTTTTAACACCAAAAAAGTTTAACAAACTCATTTTTGAAACGTAAACATTAGCACTGCCGAATACAAAATCAAGCTGATTATATATCAGTTTGTTTTGTTTTTATCGCCGTGAAATGAAAGAGTAAAGTGTGGGTTTCGCGTGAGCTGTACTGTACTTACAAGGTATCATTATAATGGAAATAAAAAAGCCATTTACCGCTTATATTACTAACACAACTGGCACGATATTTTACATAGTATGTTCTAATATGTGTCTAAAACAAATAAACACTGTATATTCACTATACAGAGGTGTTGAGACCCCACAACTCGAAATCCTGTGAAAAACGACAGCCGATTTGATAATGGCAAAAGGGTGAATAAACAGCGAAGTGACTTTTACAGGTTATATCTTTCAGCTGGAAATTGAGTGGGGCTAATAAAGTTAGTAGTACTGTGATGGGAGGCACTTTTGCTAACCACTTGAACACCACATCGATATCTGCTAGTGTGCACCCCTGTGCAACCCATCATGTCGATTTTACCACAGAGAAAACCAAGGTCGTCTGAATGAATTATCAAACCAATTGACAGACGAAAATCAGGTTGCAACTTAGGCGGATACAATAGACAAATAAAACACATCATCTCACCTTTAATGAATTCCGACGCACTGCCGATTATATCATGTTCGTCTGCCATTTGAAAGCAGTAGGTCTTTACCGTTTTTTACCAACACAATCTGTCAACTATCCAGTGCAATTTTGTGGGTCAATTTCTTTTACGGCTATGAATCGGATTTGAAGATCGTCGGAGCAGTTGCTTGGTCTAAAATCATTCAAATGGCTTAATTACTAACTATTCATTTTGAATTCATGTTTATTTAGATCCAAACAAAAGGGAAAATTAAATAAAACTATGATCTTCCAGGCTCGTACTTGTCCATGACGGCCATGTTTGAAATCGAACTACAACAGGAAATGGTCACGTGTGAATCTCTAAGCCAATCGCGTGCGCAACAAACAATTGTCGTCATGACAATTCAAATTTTAGCCAATGAAAAGCCTGACTTTTCAATCAAGAAGAAACATGTCAGTATTGTTTACAAAAATAATGATACGGGAGACAACTCTTCCCCGTCCTTTTTTCTGTTATTTAAACATGTAATATCTCCCCTGCGTTGAATTATTTGTATTTGATATATGTAACTGTAATTCACTGTTAGACATATCAATTGCATGAGATGGTGTTATTCAATTTTGTATCAAATGATGAGGACCCTCCCAGTACAGCTTGTGTATGAAAACTGGCCAGCAGACATTATGGGATGGCGAGTTGTCCGTCGCCGTTCATTTTTCATCCGATCTTTATTAGTAACACCGGAGTTATTGCCCTTGATTTTAGTTAAACAATGTTGTATTTTGCCTCGTTAAAACGAAAAGGGCCTTCATTTGGCCGGATATTAAATGAAAACTTTGTAGGAATAATACAGTACCAAGCCTAGTTGTACATATCGTCACCGTGTGTTCCGGTTGGAATTATTTTGGCGGAGTTATGGTCCTTTTAAAGGGTTTAATACACAAACATTTTCTGGACTAGTTCTCCTGAACCCCTTTACCGGAACGTAAATGATCAGTTCCAGGTCTAGATGTGCATGTCATCGCTTTGTTCCAGTTAAATGCTTTTTGGCAGAGGTATGTCCCTTTAACGGTTTTAAACGCAAACTTTGTCTTGACTATAGTTCTCCTGAACCCCTGGCCGGATTTCAACGAAACTTTGCAGGTAGGATCAGTACCACGCCCAGTTTTGCATGTCATCGTCATGTTCTGATTGACCGATTTTTGGTGGAGTTATGGCCCTTTAAAGGTTTTTGATACACACCTTTTTCTGGGCTAATTCTTCTGAACCCCTGGCCGGATTTAAACGAAACTTGACAAGGATGATCAGCATCAAGCCTATTTGTGCATCATTGCCGTATTCCGGTTGAATTATTTTTGGCAGAATTATGGCCCTTTAAAGGTTTTAATACACAAACCTTTTCCGTACTAGTCTTTTCTGAACTCCTTTCCGTGTTTCAACGAATCTCGGCAGGGATGATAAGTACCAAGCCTAGTTGCGTCTAAGATTGCTGTGTTCTGGTTGAATGATTTTGGCACAATTATGGCCCTTTTTCAAAGATAAACAATCATAAGAAGTTGCTATTTATCAGTATGCATCAAATCTATACATAGCAGCGTGTTATGAACGTTTATTCTGTAAATTTATAGAAATATTTGTGATTAAATATGCATACTTGAGCTCAAGTCTAAGAATATTCTTAAGAATGGTTGGTGAATTAAAGGCAGGTATCTTAACTGAGGCCCGAGTAAAGTTTTCTCTATAAAAGCATTGATATATTGAACAGTATCTAGGCATGGATATAAATAAATGTATGTAGGGCCATGATCTAGGGTATAACAGTATGTACAGATACTTCAAACGTTACTTGTGTGAAGGGAAAAAAGAGCAAATTATCAAGTAAGATGTACTAAATACAAAACTTCATTGTTTTAAGAATAAAAAACACAACTAATGAAACATTTTTATGTTTTAGTATGTATGTTTTAGTATGTTGGTTTCATAAAAAAAATGTATTGGGAGGGCCTCATCTATTGAAACAAAATTGAATTTCACCATGTTCTCATGCACTTTTATATTTAACAATGATTTATAATGATTTAAAGTTACATATACAAAGAGTAACCCTAAGTTTCATCAAGACTGGATTATCAATGTTAAAGTAGCAACCGCAAAATTCTTCAATGTTAAAAAAAAAAGGACCATAACTCCGACATGATAGGTTTAATTCTGGCTGGTTATTCAACTTGGCCGAGATTTTATTGCCGCAAACAGTGTCCCCATGTTTTATAGTGGAATATATCCCGCTATCCCGCCAACAACAGCCACATTTGACAACATAGGTATATATATAACTTACATATTTTGAGAATCCAAACTTTTTAGACACAATATAAACGGCTTTAACCAGCCAGACCAAACCCCAAAACTGAAGCGTTGAAGTAAGAGCTATCAACTCATAATTCAGTTTGCCCATATTCAATCACGGGTATTTTAAGAAGCCGTGAACAAATTCTATACTTTTAATGGGCACATATACATTATTATATCACCAAAACACATGTATAGTGTTATGATAAACAGTTTTGTAATGTTTTTTTTAAAGTTAATTAGCGGAAACCGCAAAACTCATCAATTTTTAAAAATCAAAGGACCATAATTCCGGCACGATAGTTACAATCTGGATGGTTGTTGAACTTGGCCGAGATATTATGCCCATAAACATTTACCCCATGTTTCATCAAGATTGGATTATTAATATTAAAGTTATTGAGTGGAAACCGCGAACATTTTCAGTTTCAAAATCCAAGGGTCAAAACTCTGGTATTATAGATGCGACCTGGTTGCAGGATGACCCTAGTGGTTGGGGCTAACTCAGGAAAGAATCAATGACGGTGAATGCATTTACATAAGTTTAATGCAACTTTTAAAATATGATAAATATATCTAAAAAAACAACAAGCGAATACATAGATGAAATATGAAAAGATTGTTATCATGAACGTTTAAGACGTTCTTAGTATTATTACAAATACTGAATGTGTCGACTCATTATATACGACACTAAAGTGTTGTTAAAGTTATAACAATGTTGATCTAGGATCTAGCGCGATAACTGTGATGCGCGAGAGCTCATGAAGATGATGATGCGCGAATCCAATGAGTGACTGTCATCAAATGCCTTCTATAACGTCTCACACCACAATTAATTTTCCATAGGGTCCCATTGTAATGTTTTTGTTCGTGGCATAGAGATAAAAAAGATTTTGCAACATGTATTTATGCTTAAATTCTTCATTGATCCAATATCTGCATGCTATTAACTTTTAACGAATATTTACCAGATTGAACTTTTTTTAATTTCATGTTTGCCTGACACCTATCAAAATTTAGACAAAAATACAACCCCGTGGAGATTAGACCCATGATGTGTAAAATGAGGCAGAATTAGCTAGAAATCTTATATCATCATGCATTTTTCTGGGATCTCTTCCTAAAACGCTGTAGATTTAGAACCTGGTAAAGATAAATCAATGTATCCTGTAAAATGTAGAAAAGCGAACTTGTTTTTGTTTATCTACCTCCTTCATCTGTAGGGCAGGAGTATTCAAGGGAGATAATAGTGGTGTGAGTCCATAAGGGTTGATGACGCGATATGTATGATGATTAACCTCCACTGAGGCTGTGGATGATGTTCCTCCAGTGAGGACTGATAACGGGCCCACATCGTGTCCCGGTGGTTGTCGCTACTAGAACATGGCCATGCTGCGCAGGTACGGGGACCGTCTCCACCGCTCTTAACGTTATGCGTCGAAGCTTAGCTCCACTCCGGAAGGCTTATATCCAAACCTGGATGGCTTATATCCAACCTTGGATGGCTTAGGCTGTAATTATACATACGTTTTAGATGTCGGTTGATAAACATAACAATCTTGCATAATTATCCTTACCCAAACAAATCATTATTTAATAAATATATGTAAGCTGTACTAAAGATGAGTAGCAATGTATACATATTCTACAACGCCATGTATACGCCATGTACGTCGCTGTTAACCAATGCCCCTAATACATGTAATATAATCACTCGTATAGTTATGCATGCACACAATATATGTCAACTAATGCCCATAGTATACAACGCTATGTATACGCGTCGAACATTTTTATACTAGTCACTCATCTCATTGTTAACTAATGTTAACAAATGCACCTATGATACACCGTTATCAAATTAATATTGTTTTACAATTAATGATCAATTACAATAATTACATCTACTAAAGTAACTTCAAAATCATATGCTAGTCTAAAGTTAATGTTTGAGAAACATCAAAGCTAACCGGATGTCTTAACCTCGCCAAACAAGATGGCGCCGCCCACTGAATACAAATGTACGATAAAAGTTAATAAAAATTAATACTGACCACATATTGCCTGTGAATTTCGCCGTCCAACTCCTGCTCCAAACAAAGCAACTATCAAGCAATCCCGGCCAGAACTAGAAGACAATGGATTTTATAGCAAACGTTACGCCCAAACCATTATTTCCCCCGTTCAGTCCGTGACATACGTGGCTAAATTCGCAGTATTAAAATCTACACGAAAGGACCCTTACACAATTTTGCCGTTTAAGGAGATAGACCTATACTTTTACATGCATTAGCACAAAACTAAACTTATTAAACGGCCCTTCCGGACGTCCTGTGGCGGCCACTTAAAATGTGCACGGTTGAATATATCATGAACATTGTGAATTTGGTTCAACTAAACAATGAATTAGGGTGTAACTAACAGGTGCTTACAAAAGCTATGTGCGACCAATACGCTCTACCCGTGACATTTTGTGACAGTTATCAAACTTTGCCTAGATGTCATGGCCAAAAACATTGTCGTAAAGTTTCATGTAGCATAAATATAATTATTAAAGTTATTGGTCGGAAACTACCAACACCGGAAACAAATCCAACTCTGACATTTATAATACATGCGATCAGGCTATCGAGCTTGAACAAGATATTATTGTTATTTTTAAACATTGTCCTAAAGTTTCATCAAGATCGGATAATTAAAATGTTAAAGTTATTGAGCGGAAACCACAGTATTCTTCCCTTTTCAAACATCCAAGGGCCATAACTCCGACAAGATAGGTGCGATCTGGCTGGTTATCGATTTTGGCCGAGATATTATGCCCATAAACATTGTCCTAAAGTTCCATCCTTATAAATTTAGTGGAAATTGCAAAAATCTTCAATTTCAAAAATCCAAGGACCATAACCCCAACATTTTATGTGCGATTTGGCTGTGTTATCAAACTTGGTCTAGATTTATCAAGATCGGATTATAAATATTAAAGTTACTGGTCGAAAATGAAAGCCGATTTTGACAAATCCATAACTCCGGCATTATAGATGCGATATGGCTGGTTATCAAACTTATCCCAGATATTATTGCCATAAACATTGTTCTGAAGTTTCATCAAGATCGGATTGTAAACACATTTACCTATTTAGGTATAGTTTTTACCCCTGGTGGATCTTTTGCGGAATCTCAAACAACTCTTGCAGGCCAAACCCAAAGCATATGTTTTGCTTTAAATAACTATTTACATGCATTTACATTTATTTCACCAAAACATAAATTAGATCGTTTTGATAAGTTAGTAAATGGTGGTAGTACGTAAAGTATGGGGATTTATGCAGGCTTCTAAGATTGGAACTGTACATCTGTACATCTGGGCCCTGTTTTATTAAACATATTACGATATTCGTTCACTTGTTTCACCTAATCATTCAATGCAGACAATTATGTGTGCACGTAGTGCAGAAATATCACATAAATAATAAAATGAAATAAAATGACCTTTATTTGAAAAGTGTAATTTATAGTGAAGCATTTAAGAAGTGTATATTTTTAAGTGGACTTTGATTTATGTTATGGTAGTTATGTGTTTTATCAGCACATTTTATGTTTTCATATAAAAGAAGGATAAATCTCTAAAGATGTAACAATTAACAAAAAAACGTTTACAAACTATTGGTCAAAACAAAATACTTATCACACGACTATTCTAAAATGTATTTAAACTAATTAGTTAAGATACAAAGGTGAGTAATTAGGAATTTTGATCAGTGTATATAAATATTTTTGGAAACGACCTAACATGATTAAATTCATAATATAAAATTAACACAGCTACATGTAATTAAATCAGTATTCGTAGATGACGTGTATTTATTTAATTGTTTCAGTTAAATGAATGAACCTTTATCATAGAACATAAATGTATTCTTCGAATCACTAGTGTGTATTGTATATACATTGCTGTTTTCATATCTTTATATACGTACCAATTACTGCGCTATTGCTATGTTATACTTTGTATACCTATACTTTATAGCCTATTGGAAATTAGATACTTTAAAAAAGTATCTTTATCTTAAAACGTTAACATTAGAGGCTTGCATTAATAATTCATATTTCTTATAGTTATGAAATATACAATCAATTTCGGTAATTAATTAATTACAGTCAACTCGGCTCCTAGTCAACTCGGCCTCGATTTGGTCAACACGACACCCCCAAAGAATAGACAACTCGGCACGCCACTCCCCCGCTCCCCCTCCCCACCCCCACTGTAAACAATATGATCAACTCAGCCCGTCGTCAAATCGGCCCACACCACACCATATAACAAGAGCAACTGAATAGTAAACAAGAGTAACTGAATGTATCATTGTAAAGTAAGCAAGAGCAACTGGATAGCATATCATTGTACAGTAAGCGAGCGCATCTGGATATTATGAGAGCAACTGGTTATAATTGTAAAGTAACTGGATATCATTAAGGTAACATATTCGTTTCACAATAAAACATATTAAAATCTATGTCTATATCTTTATTGTGGGTTTTAACCCCGTACTCTTATTTTCAAGCAGCAGTTAAATGACGGGACAATATAGCCAGCTCACGTATTGGATTATTTTTTTTAAAGGAAACTAACTTGTTTTATCTAATCGGTAAAACATCGAGGCAGTTTCGTAGAAACTATGAAACTATGAAACTGCCTCGGTGTGCCTACTGCGTGGCATTACAATACAAATGAAGAGAATGCATTCAAAATAATCATAATGAATAGTAAATTGAATTGGGGTTTTAAGGCGCACCAACACATGGAAGGTTTTTTGGCGCCTAACAGGAATGAACATGCCAGGCTCATCCTCTATGTACATCGAGATAAAATATGGAGAACGGGCGTAGAACCTTCTCACACTGAACTGCAGAGTTGCTGCAAATTCTACTGTAGACACTCCATTTACGCTGGAGCCACGTTATAGTTTTCTGCCACTGCTCTAGTGATATGAGCGAGATGGCACCTGAAACAATGCAGGGGTCTAGATGAAGAACTTTAATGAGCGAGATGGGGGTGGGAGGGGGGGGGGGGAGGGTTCTACACCTCTGCCTTCCCCTCCATAGGGATCTGCAGTGGCCCTATTCTTTGCCCCGTAACCACACGGGGCCATAATGAATAGCAAAATGCGATTATACTAATTCATCTTTATTTTCAAAACAAAGTACTGTAATCGTATACAGATAACAACTCTTGTACACAAAATCAGTTAAATTATAAATTTTCCCTTAAAAGTGCAACTTTCCCTCGAACGTTGGCTTACATGTAACATGTTTAAGTAAAATACAATCATTGGAAAGAGAAATAAATGTGTGATGAATTTTAAAATGAACAAAACGTGTATGCATACAACTCTGCGCGATATGCGTGTAGGATTTGTATATTGTGAAACGCAAATAACGCTGTATCCCCGACTGATTTACCAGTGTCAAAATAATGTGACTGGGTGGGTGGGGGTATCATGTCTACTACGGCGTGATATTCCAGTGTGGCAGCACTATAAAGAAACCATTGAGTTCGCTGCTTCAAGTAGACATATCATCACATCACACAACAACACACAGATAAAAGTCCAGACATTGTGCCTATAATCGTCGGGTAGGACGCCTGTCGTAGGTGGAGGGACTATAATCCTTAGAAATACACACACGCTGTATCCCCAAATATGGTTGTCGTGTCCTACTGTCGTTGCTTCCTATAACCATATGGTATAAAAAAAAAACAGTTTAAAACCGAAACAAGACTGAGTTATCGTTTTACATCAGTGATCACCTAATCACATTTGAGGGCGACATTTGGACTTAATACGTATTTTATACTTAAATGTAAAACTAACAACTGAATACTAACACAATAATACTTATAACTTAATACTTTATAACTAAGCCTAAGTATAAGTATACTTTTTGAAAGTGAAATAGTTCAAACAATATGAAACAGAGAGTTATGGGTCTTTTTCAGATGTACTTTTTATTGTTGTAGACCTTATACTTTGGAAGTTATTGGCAAGGTTAAACCTCGTTCAAAGAGAAATAATTAAAAAAAAAAAAGTATGAATCAGAAAGTTATGGTCCTTTATCAGATTTGTACTGAAGGTGTGTACAAGGCTTCATTGTTATATATCCTATAGTTCGAAAGTTATACGCTACAATCAGGTGCCAGCTAAAATTTAACAGACGGACGGATACATAATACGTCCTTATGGGCGACATGCTGAATATGTGTACACTGTTTCATTGTTGTAGATCCTTTGTTGTAGATTCCACGATCAGATGTCGGTTAAAATTTAACGGGCAGATAGGCGGATGGACAAACCCATGACATAATGCGTCCCCACGGGCGTATAAAACAAATCCTCAATGCATGTAAGAGTTGTGACACGGACACAAAATTAGTCGCATTATATGCACGTAAGAGATGAATGACCTTCAATCGCTTCGGTATCAGGTCGTTTCGGCACCAAACCGTTTCGGCACCTAGACGTTTCGGCCCCTAGACGTTTCGGCACCAAACCATTTCGGCACCTATTTTATTTTTTACCCTAGACGTTTCGGCACCCTTTTTAATACTGTTTAAAAAATGAAGAATTAAGAAATAATTTCTTTTTTACTGTGTTTTAATGTTTTTATTCTGTTTTACTGATGTATTTATTATTATGGAATACAATAAATAATGCCATTTATGTAACCCAAATTATAAAAAAAACATGATTAGTTGTTTGACCTGGATTGTAACATGTTCATCTATATTATTATCATATTAATATTCCATAGGTGTTCACGTTACAGCGTAAGACCCAAATATGTGCATTTTGCTTCATCATCATATTGAAAAAACAAACAATTTGAAGCAAACATGTTCAATATTATAAATAAATGCTATACAAACTAATTAAACAACTTTTTATTCATTATTATCGGCAATATTTTTTTAAATATACATATTTAATGTAAGCTAAGCAAGGAAAGCACAATTATTAAAAATAAAAAAAACGATATAAAGAAGATATTTATTCAGTTTCGGCTTTCCACCTTTGATTAGTTGATCAAAGAGATTGTCCGAAAATCACAACAAAAAAAACTAATGACTTGCAGGCTCAAATTACACTGCAAACATTTTATTAAACCAATGAATAAAATCGATTAACCACATTTTTAAATAAAGGTGTTAATAATATGGGGATTTATTTAAAGGTGACCATAATTAAATTAAATTAAAAAAATATATTGAGTACATTTATTCTCGCACATTCATTGTTTAACGTCGGTTTATTCCTCCCTATAATGGCTTATAAAGGCTAATGTTATTCACCGTTTTAATGCAATGTAAAGATAGAGTTTATTTTAAGACAATGTAAATGATCAAACTGTTCACACTTATGTCTTTGATGTGCCGTTCGGAATCAGTACTTATAACGGAGATGTCGTTTAATATTTTATACTCATTCCCCGTTCAGACCACCGAACCAGCAGGACGTGTCCGTCTTCAATGGAGAGTTTTTCGTTGCCGACTATACCAACATACCGACAGCTCTTCAAGCGATGTTGACGCGTCCTGCAGGGGATCCGGAACGTGACCATCATCGACCACCATCAACGTCGGGCCCGGTGTTGGTTTGTTTTCATCGAGCCGAACGTTGAAAGCGTAGAAGAAACGTTTCGTTATGGTATACACCCCACACTAGGGTGATACCGTGGCCCTTCTCAGGGCCGTTTTTTGCAGTCTACTGGGACATAATCATCATGGACATACGTGGAGCCTACACAGATTGAACGTGAGCTTCGAGGCCATTGTATGGTATTCTTAGCAAGGCTAGACAATGGTTCCGGAAACATACAGACGGCTCACTTTGTTGAGATTCCACGTGCAACAAATACGCAGAACAGTTGGATTGACCTACATGGGACACTTCTTCAGACGCGTGGGGCCTTCTGATTGGCGGAGAGACATTAATCAACTTTCGAGCCGGAAATGGGATTGACCTCCTTACAACATCGGATTGACCTCCTTACAACATCTGCTGTCATCCCATTGGCTGAAACAACAATTTACTTGGAATCAACTCTAATCTACTGCGATGTAAACTTCTTTGATAATCAACGATGGATTTCTTCACACCATAGCCACCAACTCAACTCTTCGTCTGCATCTTGTAATCTCCATTGGAACCGATTGATGAAACGACATTCGACCAACGACGACTTAATCTTCTTTTGAAAGGCTCGCCAAAATGAATAATTTCAACACGGCGAGGATAAATAAACACTGGACTACTACTATATTTTATACTGCCACCTGGTTAGACGGTCGTTGTACTGGCTCTCTGGGTGGTAGTCAACACAGAGACGTACGTTATTCTTCATATGATTATTATAAACTACTTAATTAATACAGTTATGATATGGGACTGATCCGGTGAACGCGTTGGGGGCGAATTTTGAGTCAGATGACAACGCAGGCACAACGGTCCAGGACCAATTTGTGATTTATCCCTTGTATGTACAAATTATGTTTCGCTCCAATATCTCACATAATGTCTATGTATTCCTTTGACCGTTGCCCTCCCCAGTGTGACCTCCTCGTGGTTTTGTGTGGACGAGCAACCCTCCTCAGACCAAGGTCTCTCTCATAGAGAGAGGACTTGGATGCTGAGGAGTAGTGCCCGACAAACTGCATTGGGTATTTTTATTATGTTTTATTATTTTTAATAAATATGATATATTTTATTGAGAAACATTAATTATACAACGGGAGCAACGATCAGACATAACATGGACAATGTATATATGTAAATAACACACCGAATACTTTTATGAGATGTGTGATATATTTTATTATAATAGCTCGCTCGCCACAATTCCGTCTTTGGTTCATTATACATAGCGGACATCAAAATTCATTGTTTGGTGACAATTGTTGACAGCCATTTAATAAGTAATATACCTGCGAAGCTCATTGGTGTCCCTGGCCTAATATAATAGAAACAACTATAGTAAATATACATACAGTAATCCGCCATAGACAATACTTACGTCTGCTTAGCTCTTGCCGCCTAGTAACGAATACGAATGAATAAATAAATCCCCTATGTATAAAATAATTATGAAATATAAAATGTATAATCAACATATGAAAAGCACGCCAAAATGCCTAGTGCAACAAGGCGTGCCAAAACAAAAACTTAAGATAGGATAGGATAATATTTTCATTATAACTGACTCGACTGTTTGTAAAGAAGAGTGATTTTTTATTTATTGTGAACTTTGATAAAAAGAATTGTGAATCTGGATAACTGTTTTCCTGCGAACTTTGAAAAGTGTTTTAAGTGAAATTTATTGAAATGAATTCCAGCCTTGGAGCTCTATGTATTTCATGCAGCTGCGAGGTCCGTCCTCGTCAGCATGCCGTAACATGTGACAATTGTGGTGGCTGGCAACATCGAACTTGCAAAACAGGTAAGTATCTAATTATAATTTATAGTAGCGCCTAGTAATATTTTTGAATCAATATTTTCTTTTTTTTTAAAGATTGCACGTGCATTTAAAAAAACCAATATTTTATCAAAAATACCTAAAATTTAACTTTGAATTTGTGGTGCGTTTTCATTGACCGTGAGTATATATAAATCAATTTCAATTTTAATTTAATAAAGCCCAACATCTATGTGTTTTACGTACTGGAATATCTGCTGATTGGCATGTGCAATACACAATTACGAGTATACCGCAGTACCCGTAAAATTCTGCATATTTACATGTTTATATCTATAGACAATTTCTCCTTATTTAACTACCTTAAAATACACTAAAATGACCAATTATTTCATAGTGATTGGCCACATTAAAAACAAGAGGTCAATGACCTTGAAGCTCTACTGATTGATTTTGATTTCAGGAAGTAGTCGCTACAAACTGGTTTTTTGAAAATCTATTTTTAGCCGTGGTGGCCATCTTGAATTTCCGGCCGACCTGAAATTTTGCTAGGATCAATTAGACATCAAGAGCAACATTCCTGTGAAGTTTTATGAAAATCCGTCAAGTAGTTTCAGAGGAGTAGTCGCTACAAGTTTTCATTATATAACTCTATGTAAACAAACATGGCCACTGGCAGCCATGTTTAACGTCGAATCAAAATAATGTTCGACTTTAATAACCATCATGTCATGCTGATCATTTTAGAAAAAGTCCCATATCAATATCACTTATAGTTTTCAAGAAGTAGTCGCTACAAAGTTGTATTTTGAAAATCTATTTTTAGCCATGGCGGCCATCTTGAATTTCCGGCCGACCTGAAATTTTGCTAGGATCAATTAGACATCAAGAGCAACATTCCTGTGAAGTTTTATGAAAATCCGTCAAGTAGTTTCAGAGGAGTAGTCGCTACAAGTTTTCATTATATAACTCTATGTAAACAAACATGGCCACTGGCAGCCATGTTAAATGTCGAATCAAAATAATGTTCGACTCGGATAACCATCATGTCATGCTGATCATTTTAGAAAAAGTCCCATATCAATATCACTTATAGTTTTCAAGAAGTAGTCGCTACAAACTTGAATTTAAAAAATCTATTTTTAGCTTTGGCGGCCATCTTGGATTTCACATCAACATGAATTTTTGCTAGGATCAACTAGACTTCATGGGCAACATTTCTGTAAAGTTTTATGAATATCCATCCAGCAGTTTCAGAGGAGTAGTCGCTACAAATAAAAGTTAACGGACGGACGGACAGACAGACAGACGGACGGACGGACAGACGGACGGACGACGGACGCCGCACCACGGCATAAGCTCTGCTGATCTCTGATCAGTAGAGCTAAAAATGTATAACGGTGCCGAAACGTCTAGGGGCCGAAACGTCTAGGTCCGAAATGGTTTGGTGCCGAAACGTCTAGGTGCCGAAACGGTTTGGTGCCGAAACGACCTGAAATCAATGCTTCGACCTTGGCTATACGAACAAGGGTGTTGGGTTCTGCACATTTTCTTGATGTGCCTAGTAATTTTGAAATCCCTCAAATAACATATGGTTAAATTGGGAACTGTTCACTAGTTATTGCATCAACAAAAAGAGGACAAGCCTGTCCGTTCTTTGATCAGTAGCACTTAAAATATTTCTGGCATATTAAATAATGACAACAATTGTTTTTGTTTAAATTATTTTTCATATTCAAATTGTGTGTACAATGTTTTGAAGATTGTCTAATGAAAATTATAAATGTAAATACATAAATAAATAACACTGAAGTAAAGGCACTCCACAAAAAGAATGAAGAATGTACAAAAAAGAAACATATAAAATATCATTTCTCTTCTTAGGATAAGACACAATTATTATGTATAATTTCTTCATACTCCTTCAAAGGAGTATGCCTCTAAAAATGTTCGAATATATTTCTTAGATTAGTTTTAATTAGTCAAATATGCTGTAGCTTGCACGTATATGTATACTGAAATGAGAAATAAATACAACTCGGGAATTTTCGCTATATATTGTTATGTACAAAATGCTGCTGTTAATCGAATGGTACATGGCTACGTAAGACCTTTCCTTTTGAAAAAAAAAGACTAAAACAACACATAACACGGCAATAGTATTCCTAGAGTACGCGGTTGGCTCAAGCATGTGAGCAAACTTACTTTGCAAAATTTTGCAAACTCTTTACGTTAAATACAGTACTGAAATGGCTACATTTTTTGAAGTGGAACTTCAACATTTATGAATTTATTGTTACAAAGTGTACTCTGATTAACATGTCTAAAACATCACAGTTGTGTCCTTCCTCTAACTAGCTGAATTTTTTTTTCTACAAAACATCTTGAGATTTCCTTGCAATATATATGGGATTAAGTGTGCAGTATATACAATATATAGCGGAAATTCCCGAAAATTTCTTTTTCATTTCACTTCAGTATATAATATTAATGTTTCTGACAGGTAATTATATAGAGTTTAATTAACATTGTTGAAGTGATACGGGAAATAATTCCCGAGTGAGAAAGATTCTTGCGATATAGAAACGAGTGCGTTTTCGCACGAGTTTCTATATCGCAAGAATATTTCTCACGAGGAAGGGATATGTTTCTATAATTCATCACAGAATATATAATATAACATCACTTGAAACTGTATTAATACATAATGATTTCTTGAAGAAAGAAAATGCATAATCACACGTTTGTTAACTAACTTTGGAAGAATATTTAATGCCGAAAGAAATAACAATCTATTTATAGTTTTTATGGAATGTACATGCATTTTTGTCAGAACTAGTCTTTATCTCGAAAGGGATTCAAAATAGATGTAAAAACGTAATAAATAGAAATTTGTTCTCTTGTTTGTCATGGAAAAGACAAACACGCCTCAGCTCTCATGAAATAATATCTGATAATCAAATGAATGGATGGTGTTTTACGGCTCGTCAACACATACTGATATCGGAAATATTGTCCATTTATTTCAAGTTTTAATATCAGTAGAGACAATAAACATGAACAACAATGATTGCTTCATATATAAAAGCATACAAATTCACATACACATGTAATGAAATAGCTAATGACAGCTTGAACATTTTGTATATTTACATTGTTTCTGAATTTCTAATATGCAATTTATAAAATCACAACATTAGTGTCATGTTAAGGTTTAAAGTACATTCATCACATCATCACATTACCAAGACAAAATTGGTAAAAACAGTATCATTCCAACATGTTTATACTTGACCAACAGAAAATTAACTTAAAATCCCTTTGGACATATTAAACCAAGGGCAACAACTCTGTAGTACATGCACCAATTTTGCTTCTTGTCAAACTCATCCAAGATCTAATCGAAAAAAAACTTCCAATATGCATGGATGTTAAAGCTATAAGCTAGGAACAGTTCTTAACTGGTACCAGTTCCAGCAACCTTAAGCATTACATGGATATTGTCTTCAGTTGTCACTACATGTATTTTATTTGACTATGAATTGAATTGGGTTTCATGGAGCACTCCACACTTATGGAGGATGGAACGGACATACAATCTTCACACCTGCAGAATTGTACAGTTGACGCAAGTTTTCTTGATGCTGGTGAGAAGGCCCTAGGCCCATTCTCCATATTTCATCTCGATGTACATGGAGGATGAGCCTGGCATGTTCATGCCTGTTTGGCGCCATATAACCTTTCATGTGTTGGTGCGCCTTAAAACACAATTCAATCTAATTCAATTGACGCTGGAGTCACAATGGTTCTTTCTCCTGGCACTCCCCAAATAACACACATATCATAATTAATAAATTATATGATGATCAGTTTTAACAGGTAAGACAAAATATGAAAAAAATAATACAACATTGACTTGTAGTAATTTCACCCATCTGCAGGGCCAGGAAGAATCCCTATTCAGGATGGGGAACCTTTCTGGCCCGGTTTGATTTTGTATTGTTTGTATGGTGTTTTATGTTATTTTCAAGGTTATATATGATGGTCGATTTTTTTGTGGTGGAGGCAGTCCACCCACTTTTCATGGGTAGAACCAGTACTGTACACCTCCCGCCATCCATAAGAATCGACACTTCTTCACAAGTCGATCTCCCAGTGGGATTCGAACCTGCAGCGGTGAGAGGCGAGAAGGTTTACAACACAACGTCGTTAACCAATCGACCACGGGACGCTTTGGGCCCAGTTTGACCTAGCATGGATACAAAGGATGAAAATAATGAGAAATATTATCAAATTATTTAATGAATAATTATGTAGACTAGGCATTTCATTTTATGGTGTAAATCTGATGTACCGGTAATACTATTTGTAATTTTTAAGGCCTCATTTATAAATAAAATGTAATGAATTTATAAACAAAAATATTTAACACAATTTTTGGATTAGTTATAATAAACAAATTAGATACCTGTGATTGTAAAAAAACACATTTTTGATAATTGTCTATAAATTTGCTGTGGGGATAACATGGTTTTCTACTGTCATGTATACAACTAAAATTTTCTATTTAAGTTTTGTTTGTATGGTGTTTTACATCATTTTCAAGGTTATATATGACGGTAGATTGTTTGTGGTGGAAGCAGGCCACCCACTTTTTCCTGGGTAGAACTAGTACTGTACACTTCCCACCATCTGCAAGAATCAACACTTCCTCACTTACAAGTCGAGCTCCCAATGGGATTCAAACTCGCAGCGGTGAGAGGCGAAGGTTTACAATGCAATGTCGTCAACCACTCGGCCATGGAGATGCTCTATTTAAGATAACATTGAATGTTGCATTATGGTCAAGGTACAAGATAGTATTATTGATCATACATTTACCCTGATTAGCTTTCAAACGAGTGTTTCCGTTACAAAAAATGAATAAAAGTACACAAACAATATGAAAGATATGCGAGTATAAATTATATGTAACAAAAGTTTAAGTAAAACATTTTATGCAGAATATATTTTCAATGTATGATGTTTGTATAATGCATACATTCAAGTGATAATGCCAGTAGAAATGTTACGAAAAACAAATACAACTAGAAGCCCAAGAGGGCCTGTGGACGCTCTACTGGCTAATATGGCTCTTATAACATCAATGGAGCGAGTGACTTCTTAAATAGGCAAAATATAGCATTTTTAACTACATCAAGAGCCCTAACTCCGCCGTTACTGGTCCGATTTGGCTGGTTTTCGAATTTGGCCAGTAGAGATAATAAAAACGAAAAAAAAAAAATGAAAAAAAAAATGAAAAAAAATAAAATAAAATAATAAAATAATATAAGAAAAAAGAAAAAAAAAGTAAAAAAATCTGGTAAAGTTTGGTAAAGATCAGATGAAAAATGAAGGCCCTATTACCTTAACAAGGCAAAATATATCATTTTTTTAAAAATCAAGGGCCATAACTCCGCTTTTACTGGTCCGATTTGGCTGGTTTTCGAACTTGTTCGAGCTATCATTGACATTAACAATTTGGTAAAGTTTGATAAAGATCGGATAAAAAATAAATGCCCTATCATCTTAACGAGACAAAAGTTAGCAAAACGGACGATGGACGACGGACAACTCTGCATCCCATAAACTCTGCTGGCCTTCGGCCAGTATAGCTAAAAATAAGGAATATTAATTATTGTTTGTTTTTATTTATGCTTACATACATATTTTATATATACATACATATTTCTTATAATGCTACTAATAGTGTTATAGTAAACAAAATCATTATTATGCATACTTTTTAAATTGAGTGTGAACTGATTTACACCCAAACACACACACATCACTTGAGTAGAAATGGACGGATAAGCCATGTCGGATATTTCATGTTTCTAAATCCTTCTGGATCATTCTCCAGAAATAATACAATAAATTCTCTGTGCTGATATGCAGAACAAGAGCATCATTGGCACATAGCCGTCAGTGTACAGTAATGATCACATCTCTGTTAAATACTGCATGACTAAGGTCATATGAAACAAGAAATTCACGGTAAGTGACAAATGACCCTGAACATTTTGTTTGCCTTTGACCTCCAAGTATGGCCTTGACCTTTGAGGTACAGACCTGATTCTTGCATGCAGCACACATTCTCGTTGTGTTTAACATTTTAAAGAAGTTTCATGTAATTCTATGAAATACTTTCAAAGCTATAGCTGAAACATGATTGTTTCGGACTAACAAATGAACAAACCGACAAACGAATGAACTGACAATACGATTACCATATGCCTCCCTACGGGAACATAAACAGGAACAATGACATGAATGGTTATATGGATTCCCCACCTGATGTGCATTCCATCAATGACAATAAAATATATGAACCTAAATAATATTTCATTATTTTACTTCTTTAATTAATGCTGTCCCCTTTCTCATTGTACATAGTTCCACTGAAATGTGCATCCTGTTCATTTCCTGTTGGCACAATACAGGCATATGCAACCTTTTTACAGACTTCGTATACATTTTCAACCACAAATCCTCAATTTGGTATTACTCATGTAAGTACCATATAAGGATCAATCAGACTGCAAAGTGACATGTTAAGTTATTTCATTTTCACTTTAGGTTGTTTTAAATTTGACAAAACATGTCTTTCATAATGATTGCATCTGACAGAATGAGACAAAATAAAATGCAAACTGCATCGATAAATCTCAGTTTCTGAGTATTTGATTAATTCTAAAATAAATACCAATATGTACTCCTTGAAGGCTGTTTTATATTTGACAAGACATGCCATTCCCCATTTTTGTATCTGACAGAATGAGAAACACACTAAATGCAAAATTCACATATCTGAGATTTTGAAATAATCTGTAAGATACTTGTTTTGAGATATGTTTACATCCTCACACTGAACACAATGCAACTAAATCTGATGACTCTACTGTTAGTCCTTCCAGCTACAACTCCTGTACTCTGGGATCTTTGGGAAAGCTCACTTGCTGTATACCGACCTTGCTGAGCACCTCATTCAGTGGGGCTTGGTCACCTTGGTTTCTGTCTAAGTGAATATAGTGGACTACATCCCCTGTAAGTATAAACACGGGTACTTCAAAAACTACATAATGGAAAAGAAGAACGATTTTAGAGTTATGCTTCAAATAAAATGCCCTTGGGGACTAACTATTGTTGGGGTAAAAATATACCATCAACGGTAAGTAAAAATTAACTCCACATGGCTTTGTGTTCATAAAGCTATGAAGGATCACGAGTTTTCTAGGCTTCAGCACTAAGAATTAGCCAAATAGCCAAAGGCTAAAGAAAGTCAAATATGGCTAAAGATAATAATCATATTTCAAGTGATTTAAACAGAGATATCCTCTCATCACAAACATTCCAACTTCGAAGCTTCATAAAATTTGCTTCAGGGTGGGAGGAGTTACAGAAAGTATACGGATTTTTATGATTGGGTCTTGGTAACCTTGACCTCTGATTTAAAAATCAATATGGTGAGAGGCGAGAACTGCAGCATCTTTACCATCCCAGCACTTGTTTTAGACATTGGCTAAACAACCTATATTTTCTTTAGCCAAATGGAATTTTGTTTAGCCAAATCTGGTTACCATAGTTTAGCCAAGTTAGCAACATTTATGTTTATAGAATTTTGGTTCTATCAAAGCGCAAAACTTGTAACATAGTCTATACTGGTACTGGAAAGCGGTGGTATGCATTTTATAGCAGCCCTTACAATTTACAATATTAAAATTATAGCAATTCTTACGATTACACTGGGAACCACTGAAATATTTTAATACAGACCTGGTTGTATGCATGAATCCTTTTTAGCCATTTCGCCATTTCTCCAATAACAATCGTTTATTTGAGTGGGCCAAAATGCCTTACAGCCAAATTGGCTAAATCACATGAAAATTGATTAGCCATTTTAAATTTTGCATATCCTATGGTGACTGGCAAAGGCTGACGAATAGCTCAGATATAAACGAAAATACTAAACATACCAGGTCCAAATATGAATGATCCACCTTGCTGTTTGACGTCACCCTGCCATTCCTGTGACTTCATTGCCTTCCACGTGCTACGCATCATTCCCATCAACACACCTTGTTTCACGTGCTTACTCTCTGAAAATAGCACAAATCCACAATCAGCTATCTTACATGAGTGACTGTGTATTATAAAAAGTATTAAACAAAATACCAGGCTTGATTATGCGACTTTTTTATGACTATAACACTCCATCACATACACATAGGAAGTGAAAGTTTCATTTAAATGTTGTCAATTTTCCTATTACACGGCGGCATTTTAACGAAATCAGGACGTCATTTATTGTCTGAATGACGTCCGATATCTTATGTAGCTATAATGTGTTTGCACTACAAATAACACGACACCTTGAACAACATTAACTTATTTGTAATTTATTAAGTAAGGTTCAAATCGATAAATATTAAGGTATGTCTACATTTCATACTATGCATATAAAACCATACAAATAACTATACATGTAATACCATACAAAAACCTATACATTTTATACCATACAAATAACTATACATGTAATACCATACACATAACTATACATATAATACCATACACATAATTATACATATAATATCATACACATATAACTATACATGTAATACCATACAAATATCTATACATGGTATACCATACACATAACTATACATATACTATCATACACATATAACTATACATGTAATACCATACACATAATTATACATATAATACCATACACATATAACTATACATATAATACCATACAAATAACTATACATATAATACCATACAAATAACTATACATGTAATACCATACACATAACTATACATATAATACCATACACATATAACTATACATATAATACCATACAAATAACTATACATATAATACCATACAAATAACTATACATGTAATACCATACACATAACTATACATATAATACCATACACATAACTATACATATAATATCATACACATATAACTATACATGTAATACCATACACATATCTATACATGAAATACCATACACATAACTATACATATAATATCATACACATATAACTATACATATAATACCATACAAATAACTACACATATAATACCATACACATATGACTATACATATAAAACCATACAAATAACTATACATATAATACCATACAAATAACTATACATATAATACCATAACTATACATATAATACCATACACATAACTATACATGTAATACCATACACATAACTTTACATATAATACCATACACATATAACTGTACATGTAATACCATACAAATATCTATACATGTAATACCATACACATAACTATACATATAATACCATACAAATATAACTATACATATAATACCATACACATAACTATACATATAATACCATAAACATATAACTGTACATGTAATACCATACAAATATATATACATGTAATACCATACACATAACTATACATATAATACCATACAAATATAACTATACATATAATACCATACACATAACTATACATATAATACCATACACATATAACTGTACATGTAATACCATACACATATAACTATATATGTAATACCATACACATAACTATACATATAATACCATACACATATAACTGTACATGTAATACCATACAAATATCTATACATGTAATATCATACACATATAACTATACACATAATACCATACACATAACTATAAATATAATATCATACATATATAACTATACATGTAATACCATACACATAACTATACATGTAATACCATACACATAACTGTACATGTAATACCATACACATATAACTATACATGTAATATCATACACATAACTATACATGTAATACCATACACATAACTGTACATGTAATATCATACACATAACTATACATATAATACCATACACATAACTATACATATAATATCATACACATATAACTGTACATGTAATACCATACACATAACTATACATATAATACCATACACATAACTATACATATAATATCATACACATATAACTATACATGTAATACCATACAAATATCTATACATGTAATACCATACACATAACTATACATATATTATCATACACATATAACTATACATTTAATACCATACACATAACTATACATATAATACCATACACATATAACTATACATATAAAACCATACAAATAACTATACATATAATACCATACAAATAACTATACATATAATACCATAACTATACATATAATACCATACACATAACTATACATATAATACCATACACATAACTATACATATAATACCATACACATAAAGCTGTACATGTAATACCATACAAATATCTATACATGTAATACCATACACATAACTATACATATAATATCATACACATATAACTATACATGTAATACCATACACATAACTATACATATAATACCATACACATAACTATACATATAATACCATACACATAACTATACATATAATACCATACACATATAACCATACATATAATACCATACACATAACTATACATATAATACCATACACATATAACTGTACATGTAATACCATACACATATAACTATACATATAATACAACACATAACTGTACATGTAATACCATACACATATAACTATACATATAATACCATACACATAACTATACATATAATACCATACACATATAACTGTACATGTAATACCATACACATAACTATACATGTAATACCATACACATAACTGTACATGTAATACCATACACATATAACTATATATATACTACCATACACATAACCATACATATAATATCATACACATATAACTATACATGTAATACCATACACATAACTATACATGTAATACCATACACATAACTATATATATAATACCATACAAATAACTATACATATAATACCATACACATATGACTATACATATAAAACCATACAAATAACTATACATATAATACCATACAAATAACTATACATATAATACCATAACTATACATATAATACCATACACATAACTATACATATAATACCATACACATATAACTATACATATAATACCATAAAAATAACTATACATATAATACCATAACTATACATATAATACCATACACATAACTATACATATAATATCATACACATTACTATACATATAATGCCATACACATATAACTGTACATGTAATACCAAACAAATATCTATACATATAATACCATACAAATAACTATACATGTAATACCATACACATAACTATACATATAATACCATACACATATAACTATACATGTAATACCATACACATAACTATACATATAATACCATACACGTAACTATACATATAATACCATACACATAACTATACATGTAATACCATACAAATAACTACACATATAATACCATACACATAACTATACATATAATACCATACACACATAACTATACATGTAATACCATACACATATAACTATACATATAATACCATACAAATAACTATACATATAATACCATACACATAACTATACATATAATACCATACAAATAACTATACATATAATACCATACACATAACTATACATATAATACCATACACATAACTATACATGTAATACCATACACATAACTGTACATATAATACCATACATATAACTATACATATAATACCATACAAATAACTACACATATAACACCATACAAATAACTATACATATAACACCATACAAATAACTATACATATAATACCATACAAATAACTATACATGTAATGCCATACAAATAACTATACATGTAATACCATACACATAACTATATATAGAATACCATACGAATAACTATACATATAATACCATACAAATAACTATACATATAATACCATACACATAACTATACATATAATACCATACAAATAACTATACATGTAATACCATACAAATAACTATACATATAATATCATACACATAACTATACATATAATACCATACAAATAACTATACATATAATACCATACACATAACTATACATATAATACCATACAAATAAGTGGGCTTATATGTTCTGCTCTAAAGCTGTTGTGTACAACCACACTGATTCAGTCCTCGTTTGCAAAGTAAATACACCAATGTGTAATACACTAGTGCCTTTTTGAGTGATACAATCATAAAACACCAGTAGTTCGTTTTGAAATCAATATAAATAATAGTTAAAGAGTATACTTCAAACTACTCCCTACTCAAGCAATATACTACTAACTACACACTAGTCAAGCAATATATTATTAACTACATACCAGTCAAACTTATATATACTGCAAACTACAACCTTAGCCTAGTCAAGCAATATACTGCAAACTACACACTAGTTAAAATTATATATACTTCAAACTACACCCTAGTCAAGCAATATACTACTACCTACTGCATAGTCAAGCAATATACTACTAACTACAACCTAGTCAAGCAATATACTACTAACTACAACCTAGTCAAGCAATATACTACTAACTACAACCTAGTCAAGCAATATACTACTAACTACACCCTAGTCAAGCAATATACTACTACCTACTGCATAGTCAAGCAATATACTACTAACTACAACCTAGTCAAGCAATATACTACTAACTACAACCTAGTCAAGCAATATACTACTAACTACACCATAGTCAAGCAATATACTACTAACTACAAACTAGTCAAGCAATATACTACTAACTATACCCTAGTCAAGCAATATACTACTGACTACACCCTAGTGAAGCAATATACTACTAACTACAACCTAGTCAAGCAATATACTACTAACTACACCATAGTCAAGCAATATACTACTAACTACAAACTAGTCAAGCAATATACTACTAACTATACCCTAGTCAAGCAATATACTACTGACTACACCCTAGTGAAGCAATATACTACTAACTACAACCTAGTCAAGCAATATACTACTAACTACACCATAGTCAAGCAATATACTACTAACTACAAACTAGTCAAGCAATATACTACTAACTATACCCTAGTCAAGCAATATACTACTAACTACACCATAGTCAAGCAATATACGACTAACTAGACCCTAGTCAAGCAATATACTACTAACTACACCATAGTCAAGCAATATACTACTAACTACACCATAGTCAAGTAATATACTACTAACTACAAACTAGTCAAGCAATATACTACTAACTATACCCTAGTCAAGCAATATACTACTAACTACACCATAGTCTTGCAATATACTACTAACTACACCATAGTCAAGCAATATACTACTAACTACAACCTAGTCAAGCAATATACTACTAACTACAACCTTGTGAAGCAATATACTCCTTACTACACCATAGTCAAGTAATATACTACTAACTACAAACAAGTCAAGCAATATACTACTAACTATACCCTAGTCAAGCAATATACTACTTACTACAACCTAGTCAAGCAATATACTACTAACTACACCATATTCAAGCAATATACTACTAACTACACACTAGTTAACCAATATACTACTAACTACACACTAGTCAAGCAATATACTACTAACTACACACTAGTCAAGCAATATACTACTTACTACACACTAGTCAAGCAATATACTACTAACTAGACCCTAGTCAAGCAATATACTACTTACTACACACTAGTCAAGCAATATACTACTAACTACACACTAGTCAAGCAATATAATACTAACTACACCCTAGTCAAGCAACTTACTACTAACTACACCCTAGTCAAGCAATATACTACTAACTACACCATAGTCAAGCAATATACTACTAACTATACCCTAGTGAAGCAATATACTACTAACTACAACCTTGTCAAGCAATATACTACTAACTACACTACTAACTACACCCTAGTCAAGCAATATACTACTAACTATACCCTAGTCAAGCAATATACTACTAACTACAACCTATTCAAGCAATATACTACTAACTACACTACTAACTACACCCTAGTCAAGCAATATACTACTAACTACACCATAGTCAAGCAATATACTACTAACTTCACACTAGTCAAGCAATATACTACTAACTACACCCTAATCAAGCAATATACTACTAATTACACCATAGTCAAGCAATATACTACTAACTACACACTGGTCAAGCAATATACTACTAACTACACACTAGTCAAGCAATATACTACTAACTACACACTAGTCAAGCAATATACTACTAACTACACACTAGTAAAGCAATATACTACTAACTACACACTAGTCAAGCAATATTCTACTAACTACACTACTAACTAGACCCTAATGAAGCAATATACTCCTAACTACACCCTGATCAAGCAATATACTACTACTACTACACCCTAGTCAAGCAATATACTACTAACTACACACTGGTCAAGCAATATACTACTAACTACACACTAGTCAAGCAATATACTATTAACTACACACTAGTCAAGCAATATACTACTTACTACACACTAGTCAAGCAATATACTACTAACTAGACCCTAGTCAAGCAATATACTACTTACTACACACTAGTCAAGCAATATACTACTAACTACACACTAGTCAAACAATATAATACTAACTACACCCTAGTCAAGCAACTTACTACTAACTACACCCTAGTCAAGCAATATACTACTAACTACACCATAGTCAAGCAATATACTACTAACTATACCCTAGTGAAGCAATATACTACTAACTACAACCTTGTCAAGCAATATACTACTAACTACACTACTAACTACACCCTAGTCAAGCAATATACTACTAACTATACCCTAGTCAAGCAATATACTACTAACTACAACCTATTCAAGCAATATACTACTAACTACACTACTAACTACACCCTAGTCAAGCAATATACTACTAACTACACCATAGTCAAGCAATATACTACTAACTTCACACTAGTCAAGCAATATACTACTAACTACACCCTAATCAAGCAATATACTACTAATTACACCATAGTCAAGCAATATACTACTAACTACACACTGGTCAAGCAATATACTACTAACTACACACTAGTCAAGCAATATACTACTAACTACACACTAGTCAAGCAATATACTACTAACTACACACTAGTAAAGCAATATACTACTAACTACACACTAGTCAAGCAATATTCTACTAACTACACTACTAACTAGACCCTAATGAAGCAATATACTCCTAACTACACCCTGATCAAGCAATATACTACTACTACTACACCCTAGTCAAGCAATATACTACTAACTACACACTGGTCAAGCAATATACTACTAACTACACACTAGTCAAGCAATATACTATTAACTACACACTAGTCAAGCAATATACTACTAACTACACACTAGTCAAGCAATATACTACTAACTACACCCTAGTCAAGCAATATACTACTAACTACACACTAGTCAAGCAATATACTATTAACTAGACCCTTGTCAAGCAATATACTACTAACTACACCCTAGTCAAGCAATATATAACTAACTACACCCTTAGTCAAGCAATCTACTACTAACTACACCCTAGTCAAGCAATATACTACTAACTACACCCTAGCCAAGCAATCTACTACTAACTACACACTAGTCAAGCAATCTACTACTAACTACACACTAGTCAAGCAATATACTACTAACTACACAATAGTTAAAATTATACTTCAAACTACTTCACATGAGTTGAATGTACAAAAGAAAGCATGAAAAAGCTATCATGGGTGAGAGAACTTTACCCACTACACTTACGTGAAATATCTGTTGGAACATAATCTGTGCTGAGCTCTAATAAGGAGTAGATTTCTCTGTCTGGGTCACAATATAATGTGTACTGTAGGCCAGTCTCTTTTTTAAAGTCCTACAAAATAACATTTGCATTTTTGTTTATTCTGCCCTATATTTATATCCTTCGCATTCAAACACGTCTGCTGCTGTGGGTTCGAATCCCACTGGGAGCTTGCCTTGTAAGTGAGAAAGTGCCGATTTGTATGGATGGCAGGAGGTGTACAGTACTGGTTCTACCCAGGAAAGTGGGTGGTCTGCCTGCACCACAAAAAAATCTACCGTCATATATTATGTGTTGAAAATGACGTAAAACGCCATACAAAATCAAACACGTTTGACGTGTGAAAGGAACTGGGCATAAAAAAATGTAGATGCTCCTCTCTGCATTTTGAATAGCAGCATGATTGAAAAAGGCATATTTAGTGCTCACTTAGATGTATCTGTGTATGTAGTCTGGGACTACTGGTGACACAGAGAGTAATCAAACACCCTAACCAAATCAATAAAGTGTAAACAGTAGCTCAAGGCCAATCATGGTGACCTAATTAAGCACCTTTATGCATGGGTGATCTACTTATTACATGAGTGTTTAGCAATTTTCTAGATTTGTCTGTTTATAAAGTTTGAATATTCTTGCGTTTTGTAATGCATAACTTTAGATATCATGCAATAACTATTTTAATGTCAAATTTAGTTCAGTGTGACCTTGAACTGTAAACCTACTGACCCCAGAGCCCAAAATATTTTTAATATTTTTTCTTCTAATTTAGGATTTTATTAATATATGTAGGCTGGGTATGATAATGACTATCATACCTGGCCTACAGATATCCCTGACTAAAAAGTTATAACCAATTCTTACAGGAATAAATTTATATGGTGCTGGTCCTATCACAACCAGTCGAACATCAGCTTCCTGAAGGTACTCCAGTGGTATGTTTGCTATATCTTCTACATAGTCTTTTGTTATAAAGTCTAGGAAATGCTGAAATAAAAAAAAATGAATATAGAGTTAATTATTATGAGGGGCAGTCAAGAAGATTTAAAACACAAGTCATATTCATTTTTAACATATGAAAATTTGCTTACAGTGAAACTTTTCTTATCTGGCACTTGGCTTGGACAACATTCTCTCCTATACGACACTCTCCTTTTGTACCGACATTTGTCCTAAAGGCTATATAATCTAGGTTAACCCTTCGTTAACGACACCTATTTTACCTGTATAACGACACTGTCTTGGCCGACATAAATAATTGAGGATTTAGCCGCAAGTATTTATCGACAACACTGATCTGATTAAATAATACCTGAATGAATACCAATTATCGTTGTTGTCATTAAGTAAATTAAATGTGTACATGAATCCGAGATTTAAAGGTAATGGTTTAATACACATTAGTTTGAGAGCTGTCTTCATATGACTGTAAATGTGCACGATGGATACACTTAACCCCTAATCCGCTAGGACTATAATAGCCTTTGAGTCCATTGTAAACCCAGATCAGCCTGCGAGTAACTGGGTATCGGGCAATGTGTGTACCATGTATACAATTATTACCTGTTACACCTGGGTATTGGGCAATGTGTGTACCATGTACACAATTATTACCTGTTACAAAGCATACAATAATCAAAATTTAACAGACATACGAGGGGTGTTCATTATATTTTAAGTTTTTGATAATATTCTGCCGAATTCTGATATGACCAGACAAGGGTTCATGTGACACATGTTGCAGATGATTCTGCAAGAAAATTAAGAGAAGTCTGTCTGGGGGATACATTTTTCTTCCCAGGATGCAAAGGTGCCCAAGACAGTCTCTCTGAGAAACTCCTATAAATAAAGGAAAACGTTAATTTGGTCCGTGTGAAATGTTATAAAAATAAACCATTAAAAAACAAATAAAAAATGCTGATTTTGCTTAATATATTCAAATATATGTTGTTTTACTGAGATATACTCAAAAAAAGTTTTTTAATTGTCTTTATTACGTAAATAATTAACAAGGTCAGCGTTTTCCTCACCAAATGTGGGTCAGCGCGTAGCTGACATCAGTGAAATAGACCGACCCCTTTTGGTAATCTACATTTTATATTAATACTGACACCATCGAAAACCCATAATCTCAGGATATTTGTTTTGTTACAGGGCTCCAGAAATTGGTTAGCCCGACGCCCGGGGCTAGTCGAAATTGAAGTCGGGCTTGTAACAAATTCCATGCAGTTAGCCCGTCGGGCTAGTCCAAAAAAAAAAAGTATCACTGCCTAAATTACACGATCTGTATATAACAAACACGCGCAAGTCAGGCACCTGTAATAAAACATCCCCCACAAGTTTCATAATCTGGTAATTGCACTCGCTTAGGTAATTTAATTAGCATTCGCTGCAGGCATCGGCGATTTTCAACATCAAAACAAAACATGCTGTAAGTCCATCCTCCAAGAACTTTAATTGACAGTCGGCATTATCCAATCAATTGATGTGTAGTATTTCAACTAGGGTCGATTAGCCAATGAAACCACCTTTTTAAAAATACTACTGGTTGATCACATATTCGTCACGTGGTCAGCTCAAAATGGCGCTACTGATTCAAACGATTACAGATAGGCCGATACAGAATTCGCAATCAACACAATCACGCTGATTTGTCGGCGACTTTTGACGAATCAAGAGACCATGGACTTTTGATAATGGAAGCATGCTTTATATGAAACTGTGAAAAGCGAAATATATCAATACTTAGATA
The DNA here is from genome assembly GCA_037043455.1 of Cyrtodaria siliqua. Taxonomy (NCBI): domain Eukaryota; kingdom Metazoa; phylum Mollusca; class Bivalvia; order Adapedonta; family Hiatellidae; genus Cyrtodaria; species Cyrtodaria siliqua. Next base: position 26,465 of record JAWPHD010010485.1, on the reverse strand, counting down.
ACATTTAGAAATTCCTGACTCAGGGGAAAGAACTCCCGCGAAGTGGAATTGATTAAGATACATGGAAATATATGTAATATACTTGTGAGAAGAAATATCGATTTTTTGGTAAATAAATTTTAAACACAGTTATTTTCATATACAGTTAACAGTTTATATTTGTTTTCCAATGTATTTTGCCGATTAAAATGACTTCCTGGAGGAACTGGACTTGAAAACTTGTATCACTGTATACAATTTGTGGGTGGGGTAATGCTGAAAAAAAAAAAATCTTAAAAAAACAACAAATCTGTCCTAAATTGTTCTATCTTACCATTGCTACGCTTTCACCCAATGACTACTGCCAACGCAACTTAAACGTACATCAATTGATTATGAGAAGATAAGAATTACTGAATTTTTAATTTTCTCAGTATTTAATGAATTATAATGAGTATCTGAATCCGTTAAATCAGAATCAGCTTTAACATAATGAGATGTCGTCAGCTGGGTATAAGTAATAGATAGAGTCAGTCTCAGTGAGCTGGTTTATTTAAATAAATTTTAATAAAACGAGATACGTATAAGTATTGCCAAACAAGATAAATGACAAAGACAAAAACAAACAGACACATTATTTTTAAGGCAAGTGAAAAAACAGGGCTTGTGACAAAAAACATCAGGGCTAGTGAAAAAAAAAAACAGGGCTAGTGGATTTTCCGGACCCACTAGCCCTGGGCTAGTCCCATAAAAACAAATTCTTGGAGCATTGTGTTATTTGAAAGTTATTAATAAAATTAGAATTGCCTAATTGTTTAAAAAAAAGTGGAAGATTACACTTACTCTGACAAATAAAATAATTGTCTTCTGTTTTTTATATATGTCACCAAATTTGATTTTGTTGCCCATGCCATCGAATACAATTTTTTCCCTGATCTTCTCAAAGTTGATTGTGTACTCTGGCTCCTCCGTCCGAGACATTTTCAGGTCATCCACTTCCTCGACATTGACTTCCTCTGGTTCTTTTATGTCATCTTGGTCATCTGCCATTTTGATAAAGCGTCTTTAGTATTGTTAAAATAGAGAACTTCACAAAACTACAATTTTAACAACTTGATCTCAACACGAAAAGACATGCCAAAACAAAACCGGAAGCGACAGGTGTTTAAAGGGAAGTAACTCTTATAGACACCAATTAAAATTTAATGACTTATTAATTTGATAAGTGCAAAACATTGCAGAAGATACCTAAATTGTATCGAAATTCGATTATGAAGACTCGATTTTCCTTTCAATGAAATGGACAAAGAGCAACCAGAGTAGCGTATTTTCATGTTTTTAAAATACGAGTATTTACACCATCCCAGAGTAGCTTCCCTTGAATTGTCAATTATAAACAACAACTGCGCGTTGCTAAGGTCCGGAATAATGTATAAGGGAAACAACTCCCTCGTTCTTAAACTAGAAAATGGTCAGAGTTATGTTGTGAAGGATTTTGACCAACACGCTCGCACATTTTAGTCAGGGTATGATGGACGAATTTTAAGTGGTGGGGCAATCTACGCAGACCTCCCATTTATTCCCAATGGGATTCGAACCAGCAGGTTTCAAACTAAAGATACCCTCTCGACCAGGTAATCGCTCAACAACAACAATAATAACAATAACGACCAACAAAACGTATATATATCTATATCATTATCTGTCTACACAGACGATATTTTGTCCTAAAATCATGGCACATATGATATTGCAGATATATATTTACTCATACTTTAATATCTGCGTCATTTTTATACCACAGACCGTCTGAACCAGTGAAGTAGTGAAACCTTTACTTTTCTGCAGAGTTCTAAGAATTACATCTCCATTTTCCCACAGACATACTATAAGGTCCTCATACCACTTTCATTGATTTCAAAATATTCTGTATAAAAAATAGCAAAACAATAATTTGTTTTTATATGGGTGCCGTTTTACTTTTTACTACCATTTTGAGTCCCTCGGCACTAGGCAGCTTTTAGGGGACTGGATCCAGGTTCCTCAGGAAGGGGAATTTTGCGTTGTTTTCATATCAAAGGGGAATTTCTAAGAAACACAAATTAGTGTGTGTTTTTTTATTATTTAAGTGGTACCAAGAATTTCCCATTCCAAATTGCAAAATGTATGCGTTTTCCTGTATTGGAGTTCAAACAATTCTAACAAAAAAAACTTCTTTTTTTTCACAGGAAAAAGGGGGAAAATATATACATTTAGAGGAGGGGGCCGAAATTCGGCCTCAAAAATGGCCAAACGAGTGCCCTGCCTCCTATTCGATTATGTGATACCACGTATTCGAATACGTGATATCAATCACGTATTCGAATATGTGATATCACATATTCATTTCTGAATATCGAATACGTGATATCACCTATTCACGTATCGAATACGTGATATCACCTATTCGAATACGTGATCTCACGTTTTCAGAAACGAATACGTGATATCACGTATACAAATATATCTTAATTTGCTCTTTGTAAATCAAATAACCGCTCCCTTAGCCCCCGCGTCGCAATCGGTCCGGGTCTGGGTCACTGTTCATGTATGGCATTTTGAGTCAAAACGATCCCTGGATTAACGAATACCTCAGGAAAGTCAGAATTGTGGATTAATATAAGATAATAACATACCCCCCCCCCCCACACACACACACAAGACCCCTGGTCGTTTCGCTCCCCACCCTCACCCCCCATCCCCCCACCCCCGCAACTTCAAATATGTATATTTTATTTGAATGAAACAATGAAATATGTGCTCCCCCCTCCCCCCACAAACTTCAAATATGTATATTTTATTTGAATGAAACAATGAAAGATGCGTGATATTGTAGTGCTTACATTTAGATGATAGTATAAACACACATGAAATATAGTATAAACACACATGAAATATAGTATAAACACACATGAAATAAAATGTACATTACTTGTCTTTCTAGTATAAGGAAAGAAAAGAAAAGCATACAGTTATAAATACTGGTCTTGGTGTCAAGTAACACATGTTTAAAAAAAGCTATATGCCAATGTAAATTAGTGTAATTAGTTATATTGCGGTCAAAACAAATACACATACATTAATTGATATCAAGATTTCAGTATTTTTATCGTAATATAAATGTGTACCACGGTAAAGAAAACAAACAGAAGTATAGTTATTGTAATTTAGTATACACATATAATAACAAAAACTAACATGAACATTTTAATTAAATGATTGCCAGAATTAATGTCAGGGATCAGTATGTTTTTACTCGTGTTGTTTTTACTCGTGTTAAAAACAAATACGTGATATCGCGTATTCAAAAACGTGATATCACGTATTCATTTTGAATACGTGATATCACGTATTCGAATCGGTATCACGTATTCGAATTGGTGACATCACGTATTCAGTTTGAATACGTGATTCGAATACGTGATATCACGTACATTCAAATTGGTGATATCACATATTCGAATACGTGATATCTCAAAATGGTATTAAAAAGTAAAACGGCACCCCATATCTTTATTTTTCAACTCTCTCTCTCTCTCTCTCTCTCTCTCACGAAACTAAACGAAACCACGTGACGTTTTGATTGTGTTCACGGCGAAAAAGCGCACTATTCAGGTAGGAATTTGCTTAATACTGTTAATATTTAACTAATTATGTTCAACTAAAGCGCACATACACATACAGAATGACTTATTTCAACCGCCGCATCCAGTACCTTCCCATATGTACATGGCCAGGCGCATTATTTTACTTCATTTCTAAGATTATGGGAGGGCTTATATTAGAAAGTGCTAAAATGCCGTTTTTATTAGTTTTGAATTACTGTCATGTATTAGATGGTTGACATTGCTCATGCCTAGAATAGGTATTTGGTTGAAGAAATTTCACTTGACCATACCCTATCTTAAATATAGTTAAGTTCCGTCCATACCCCATCTTAAATATAGTTAAGTTCCGTCCATACCCCATCTTAAATATAGTTAAGTTCCGTCCATACCCTATCTTAAATATAGTTAAGTTCCGTAAGTGTAAGTTGCGTCAGCACTATCTGTATTCGTGGTTCACATCGGAAGTTAATCTGCATGATTTGTATAATATATACTGAGCAAAAATAGAAACGTCCCCAACTTTACCCATAGATTTAGACACAATGAAATTATATTTTATTTAATCTTATATGCCAATACCTTTGTAAAGGCCAGCACTACTGTCATGAAAATTTTCTTTGAATCAAACATGTGGGCAAACTTATTTGCTTTAAACAGCATTTCCGGGTCTTGTGGTTCAAACGTTGAGTTAACACAGTTTTGTTTTATTGAAATAAACAGAGAATGACCTCATCACCACAAAAACAGAGAAAAGACGCTGATCTTTTCACTCATTTTTACACCATGCAGCTTTCAAGAACGAATATTTTCAGATTACCTCCCTTTATAACAAAAATATAGTGATTTCGCAATTTGAATAAAACATGTTTTAGCAGCAACAGACAAACTTTGGTTTTTGATGATTATTAATATTGATCAGAATGACCGAGTGATAAGTATAAAATGATGAAATTTATTGTACAAAGTGTAACAAAGTCAACCCTATGCAAATCACATCTTAAAAGAGGGACGTTTCTATTTTTGCTGAGTATACTTCAAATTACTAATCCAGTTAAAATAAGGAAACCGGCCATATATATTTACCATATTTTAAGCAAACAGTGATTCCATATCTATTAATTATTATTTCTGATTAAACCTCTGAATTCTGTATTAATGGAGATACAGTATCTGTCTCAAGTTTAAACATATACATGTATTTGTATTTTGAAAGACACTACTTATGCACTATATGTTTATTGATTAAAATATGTGTATGTTGTATCCATTTTTTTAAAGATGACTGACCAATAGCCCTATATGCTTAATATAACAACTATATGTACACACTATGGACCCCGAGGGGACAAAAACACAAACTTGAACGTTTCAGAATGTGACCTGAACGCTAAACCTGGCCTTGAATTCACCAACAATTCTTCAAACTATTCGTAGACTGGAGCTCAAGTACTCAAATTTCGTTCACAAATATTCCTATGACATTTAAAGAACCTCAATAATGGTTGGTGAATTCCAGGCCAGAATGTAAAATGCCTGAAGAGTGTATAGGGCTGACTCGTTTTAAAAAAAGCTCGTTCACAACTTGAATATTGGAAAATCAGAATTAACAATTATTTCAATAGTGCAAACAAATTAATGTTTGCTAATTGTTGATTATAAGGCAAATGCAATTTAAACTCCCAGTGTTATTATCCTTTTTTTTTTATAATTATATGCATGCAGGTTTGAAATTAAATAGATACTCGATGAACAACAGATCGAGATACTTATTTTAATATTTGATACACATTTCCTGATGTCCTTGTAAATGACGTGCGCATCTGGAAGTAAAACCATATGCTGAAACTGGCAGATCAATTGATTTGAATTGAATGTTGTTTAACGGCTCATCAACACAGTATAGGTTATTTAGAGCCGCCCCAGAGAGAGGGGAAGGATACATACTACTCTTATTATCGAATAGATTCCTTTGGTTCTTTAACGTGATCGGAGGATAGACCGATACACGGGACCGCCCGGTTTACGTCCCCATCCGACGGACGAGGCTAAGGAAAAGTGTCTTGCCTAAGAACACACCGACGAAACTCAGTGGCACCACGGAGGATTGAACCCGGGGCCTCCGGTTACATATCCGCCGCGCTACCGACTGCGCCACGCCAGCGGCAGATCAACGAAATGCAAAAGTGTGCACGAGGATCCACGAGTACACCGACATTTAACACCAACATTTAACACAAATGAAAATAGGGAGCATCCCTTCATCTAGAATAATTTGGTCGTTTTCAAGTGCTAAATGATAGTAAAGGTTTTTAGATATTTGATTGAAAATAGATGTACCGTCCGAGATATTGCGTATAATCGAGTACATGCCGTTATATGGGCTAATTTCATTCATCCGGTCATATTGAAAATCTGGTGCTGACATATGGCAGAAAACATTTTCGCCAAAAATTGACGCCATTTCCATAGCTATAAAGGCGTGACACGTGAACTCATTGCAGCACATGAAGTTTCGGCTACTTAAGAGTAGTACGTTCTACTAGATGTATAATGGCGGCCAGTAAATAATACTACTTTCTGTTGAACTTGTAAAACAAAAGGCATTTTCTCGAAAGTAGTGTGCCATGTAGGGTTTATAGCTTACTCTTTATCTATTTATGACTCTTTTTTTCCTTCAAGCATTGTCATGTTGAAAATGTATTTTTCAAGAAGAAAAATAATGCTTATATAGGGAAATAGAGTAGATAAAATCTATGAATACAATATGTTGGTATCTCAGTGTTTTTCCTTTAAGGATGTTGGCTGGGCAAGTTTTGACATCTTCAAGTCTAAACATTTTATTTTTTAAATCATAGTTTTATTTGACAACAGAATTGTTTCATTTTTTCCATTCTAGTAGATATGGATATAATGTAGGATTTAAGATGGTAACATACCAAATTTTAAGCAAAATTATTTTTTCATATTTTTTCCGTCATTTATGATCATTTTTGGTTGTCAACAAAATAGGGGGTATGGGTAGCTCTGAGTAGAATTTATCCTTTTGCTATAGAATAAATCAGACTTTTGTTTTTCAGTAGTGGAATACATATATAAAAGTAGATACTGAGCTAATTTTATTTTTGATCTTTATGTCAATATTGTGTGTACAGTATTTTACATTGAAAATGTCAAAATAACTCCAAAATGGGTGTAATTTAAAGAATTTTTAATAAAAAATCATTAGAAGCCTGGTGACCTATATATTTTTTTCTTGTTTTGAAAGAAATGTCATAGGACCTTGACATATACAATTTTTAAAAAAAGTTGATCATTAGAACATAATTTTTTATCTTGAATTAATTTTTCGGTAAAAACAAAAGTGGGTGGGGTACAGTCCATATATGTTTGCCTTTTAAAGTAAAAAGATGAATGAGGATTACAACTGTTTTTGTATGATTTGAAAGATATGTATATATGTAATCGAAAATTAATTGTTGTTTTTCAATAAACTTAATGTTATGAAAACAATTGTGAAAATGTTCAATGACTATATTTTTCCTCTTTTTAGTGAAATTTTGAAGTCAGAAATATGTGCCTTCTTCAATGACGTCTAGTGGGGAACAAAAGTGTGGTGACCTAGCCTTTTTTTTGATAATTTTGAATCTAAATTATACCAAAGAAGCTTTAAATCTGAATTTAAAAAAAAACTCATCACTACGCCCTTTCCCAGCCAACCTCCTTAAATGGTACATCCATTCATGAGACACATTGCCATTGGTAATTTTTCATAAGAATGTTAAGTTATTCAGATTTTTCCTAGATATTAATGACAATATGTAACAGATGGCAAAACACAATGGGCCTATCTTTTCTATACTGATGATGATCTGCTCAGGGCAGCAATACTGGTAGGCATGCTACTTTGTTACAGATCGATATTAATAAATTGATACCTTAGGTGCCTTATGTTTACTTTTTTTCTTGCATTTAAGAACAGAAATGTTAGCGTTTGAATATTAACCAATATGTCAAGACTTCGCAAATTATTCTAGTTTCCTGCCTACTTAAATATATGGAGATGTGCAGGTCTCGTCTGACATGTTTGAACATTACAATGGGTCTTACGACCGTGTGAAATCATACGATGTCTCGCATTCGATACTGCTGATGAAGCTGCCGTTTCTAGATACTCCGATATCGATTGATTCAGAATCCGCTTTCCAATATCATTCGCCATTGGATTGAATTTATGATACGAGACTCGTTAACGTCATCTGGTGGGAGTTTGATAGCATAACGACACTCTAAAGATGGTACAACCAAAGGGGGTCGGCACGGTGTTGGAATGGTGTCCAAACGGTTTAGTACAGAGTATTAAGGCCCCTTATATGGGTTTTGGATATTTGGGGCCTAATACTCTATACCAAACCATTTGGACACCATCCCAGCACCGTGCCGACCCCTTTTTGGTACAACCAATGAATAATCATACGGTTGTGTCCGGTTGTGTCCTTGTAGAACACTCTAACCCCGCTGTAAAAAAAGACTCGGACACGTGATTTTAAATATTTAGACGATCTTACATGAGTACTCATTCATTATTGAATTTATTCATTATTGAATTTATTAAACGAGTTGGCAAAATAATATAATGCGAGGCTAAACGAGTTGGCAAAATATTTTGACAAAGATATAAGAACTGACTCTGCCAACAACAAGCCAAAAGAAATGGCAATAATTATTAGCAATCCGTCAGGTATAATAAATAAGAAATGAGAAAAAAATGTCATGAAGAAAAATAAGAAACCACAGAATTGAGCGAAAATCACGAATAGAAACTGTTTTTACCAACACCTGCAGCAATATATACTTATTTTCTACCTCACTACGTTCGTCCGAAAATAAATATTTTTTTCCTATACCAATTTTCTTTATTGTGATAAATGAAAATCAACAACCATTTGCAGGTAACGATCGTGTATTTCAGTCTGTTAATTTCGTTCATACATCGTATTTTATTCCAACTTATACATTTATTTTCAAAACATATAGACCAGGAAACTTGTAACAACGTAAAAACCCTTAATGTTTGCTTAAACAAGAGTATCATGCTATATTATTACGCATTACACCCCCATTAATATCATACTTGAAAAGAATTTGGAGTAAAACATATAGACTCACAGATCTACATGTACCTGTACTGTATATCCATGATAGACTAAGTCTATACGTACATATAATTAATAATCTTGATAAAAAGATCCAAAAAACGAACACTAAAACTTAATTGTTAGTGTCGAACACATGTTTTTCTGTTTTGGTTTAAGCAGGGACTGTGGATAGACGGGTCCTGGTTTAAATGTACGTAAACCAAATATCCTTCACTGAGATACACCAGCCGTACACGAACCCCCAACCCCTTGGAGAAAACGTGTACCCGTGGCAAGTGCAAAGCTATCCTCACGATTTAAGGACACATTTCCCAACGCTACTTGGCCATTGAAAAAGCATGGAAAGTTTGAATATTTACAGCCAGCACGCTTCATGGCTGATCAACTCAGGTATATAAATGTAGGCCCGCTCTTATTTTTTTATTTGTATAGCATTGCTATATTGAGGGTAAGAATAGCTTAACAACACTTTGTAATAAAATTTACTTTAATGAAGAAATATATGTTCATAATTTAGCTTTTGCAAAACTTGTCTAATTGTTTTTAGACCAAAAATCAGAGCACAACCCAATACATTTACTGGAAATTTCGCTCTTAATCAGGAGCATTTAGTTGGTAAAGCTCTTAAGGCAATGAATGTTTTATTATGTAAATGTAAAGTATATGATTTGAGTCCTAAAACTTTATGTCAGTTGTTCAATGCCTTTGTTGTGTCTGTTCTTAGTTATGCATGTGAGATTTGGGGCAATACTAAATCTAAAGAAATTGAAAGAATTCATTTAAAATTTTGCAAAAGGTTATTAAAGGTACTACCTAATACATGCAATGCAGCTGTGTATGGTGAACTTGGAAGATATCCCCTATATGTTAATAGATATATAAGAATTATGAAATATTGGTTGAAAGTAATAAATACTGACAATATCATTCTAAAGACTGTGTATGGACACGCTTTACAGGACTGTAATAGCGGAAAAACGAACTGGGTTAGCAGTGTTAAGAAATTACTAGATGATTACGGTTTTTCTTATGTATTCGATAATGCGTCTTATATAAACAGTGACGTTTTTTTGTATGACTTTAGAATTAGAGTTTTAGATGCCTTTAAACAAAATTGGTGTGGTACCTTAAACAACAGTTCTGTGTTAACATTGTACAAAGATATTAAAACTAGTTTGGAATATGAAACATATTTAGATATTTTGCCAAGAAGTTTACGTCTATATTTTACTAGACTTAGACTATCTGTGCATCCACTCAGAATACAGACTGGTAGATATGCCAGCAATAGAACACTTCGTGAAGAAAGATATTGCCTAATTTGTAATAGTTTAGATATAGAAGATGAATTTCATTTTGTATGTATTTGTCCTTGTTATATTGATATTAGAAAGAAATACTTAAAACGTTGTTATTACAAACGTCCTTCTGTTTTCAAATATTTGGAGTTACTGAAATCACATGACAAGATAGAAATAATAAAACTTTCGTTATATGTTAAAGAATCAATTATATTAAGAAACGCATTATTAACTATTGAAAGGTAGTTACTTAGTTCAACCTCCTACTCTTATTTACTATACTACATAATAATAATAATAATAATGAAATGATAAATTATACCATTTGTATATATTTCACCATTGAAATCACATGACAAAAAATAATAAAACTTCTGTTATATGTTAAAGAATCAATTGTATTAAGAAACGCTTTATTAACTATTGAAAGGTAGTTACTTAGTTCAACCTCCTACTCTTATTTACTATACTACATAATAATAATAATAACAATAATAATGAAATGATTAATTATACCATTTGTATATATTTCATCATTTACTTGTATATATACGTTGACATCATATATGCTAATATGTATGTATTGTAGACGATGTACTTTGTACAAGTCTGAATAAAAAGTCTGTCTGTCTGTCTGTCTACATATACAACATTCCTTAATGTGTTATTATGTGTACTGGTCATAATTGCTTTATTGGGTGGGCCTCATAATTAGAAAAAAAAAATGAATGTCACACTTTGCTCATGAAATTGTATGGCTAACAGTGATTTACTGTTACCTATAGAAATTCTCTCCCCCAATTTTTCTTCAGATTATGAGGCCCACCCAATAAAGCATTTGTGACCAGTACACATAATAACACATTAAAGAATGTTGTATATTTATTGTGTTGTGCTCTGATTTTTGGTCTAAAAACAATTATGAAATACCAGATAAGCTTTGTATTCAGAAGCTAAATTATAAACATATATTTCTTTATAAAAGTAAATTACGAAGTTTGTTAAGCTATTCTTACCCTCAATATAGCAATGCTATACAAATAAAGAATTAAGAGCGGGCCTCAATGTATATACCTGACTTGTTCAGCCATGAAGCGTGCTGGCTGTAAATATTCAAGATTCCCATGCCTTTTCAATGATTAAGTAGCGTGGGGAAATTAAAGACACATTTCCCAACTGAATTTAGTCGTTGAAAAATCATGGATAGCATGCTTTTTAACTGCTTACTTCTCGCTGACTGATTACCACAGAGACATTATATTGAGGCCCCATCACAGTTTTTTCTTTTCATTTACTATTACCTTAGTTTTTGATATAAAATATAGTAAAACTAAAAACACTAGATTGTTTATTATGGGGGAGCATATCGTTGCCGCTTTTCCCGTCCGTCCGTGTGTGCGTCCATGCGTCCGTGCGTCACACTTGTGATTAAAGTTCGTGTCAATGATTATGACAATGAGACGGAGTGCAGTTCATCGAAACCATAACTCTAGCTTCACTACTTTTTTAATTATCTCCCTTTTTCGCCCGGGTTTGCACCTGGGGTCTTCCTCCGCCAATAAAAAGCTGGAAATTGTCGCCAAATGACCTTAGCTGTTGGTGCAACTATAAAATCCAGTTTAATGAATTCATATAAGATTTGGTTGAATTCCGACAAGCGGTTTCTGAGAAAAAGTCGTCAGAAGCAAAAGATAACGACGACGACAGACGACGGACATACGACGGACGAAGAGTGATTCCAAAACATCACATTGAAGGCTCAGGTGATCAAAAACACTGACAGATGACAATGAGTTTCTTGCATTTGAGATTTACTAAAACATGGCAGAGAAGTAACTGATAATAGAGTATATTGTGCTAAAAATACAAGAACTATTAATTGTTAACACGGGTCTTTTAAGAAAATCCATCTATACATAGTTGTTTTAACATATATACAAGTGCACATAAAAAGCAAAACGGTTATAATTTGTACTACATTATTATACACTCTTTATGGGACGGGCCTCATCCTTTGACAAAAAACTAATAATCTCAATTTCCTTGTGCAAATGTATTTCTAACAGCGATTTACAGTTATCTATAGAAATTCTTCCCCCCTCCCCTCCCCAAATACAATAGGCTCGAAATGTGTCTTTAAGCTACCAAATCAATAGCAACTAAACAGAAACACACCCAATCTAACCGGCTGCGATACGTTTGTCGAATGACCAAGCCATGTGTACCAAACTTGCCGCCACTCGCAAACCCCGTGCCAGTGCACAAAAGAACAAGGTCCGCAAAGAAAAGCAAAGCTATAATTATTTTCCGGCAGAAGCCGGCGAATATATGTGTGCTTATGTTTGCTAACATGCACTGGAACAGTAATTAATGACAGCACTAGTAGTAATACTATGTTTTTGTGTTTCTTTGTTTGTTTTACAATAAGGAGCTTTACCAATCTTGGTGTCCCATGTACATAGTATTCAGTTAGATCAATAGCAAATATATCATACATTTGGCTTATTGCAATATCCTGGCCTTTTTAGCCTTCCTCATATACACACTACTTTAAATGACAGTTGTAGCATGGTCACTGAATATTCTCTTTGTAATAGCACAGGTGTAAATCGTTTAAATGAAATAATAACTGTCAGAATAAATGGTGTACTACATATACCCGTTATTGGAAGTTAGAGTATGGCAGGGAACTGAAATGGACATGCTACAAAACAAATAGAGTATGGTTTCATCTCGATGGTTAGTTTAAACACCTCGATGTTTAAATTAACCAACTCATTGAGACCATACTCTATCTATCACATAACGTTTCCTTAAACCCCCGTCACACTCTGACGCAGTAGCATCAAGTTCCCACTGCGTACTGAAAGAATTGCTTGGACGCAGTAAGAAATCCAACAACGTGCAAGGAACCCAGCAGAAACCTTTAAGGACCTAGCATGGTCTCCATGGTCTTGGAAACTCTACGCGCACTTTGGACATGTTCAAAATGAGCGTAGCTGCTCCACGTTCTGAGCACCACGCAGCAAGGACTTCGTAAAGACGTAGTAACGACGGCATTGACCCATTATAGACGTAACCAACACCTCGTAGTGACTCCATTGCCGTACTACAAGCGTAGCGCGGACGGGAAAAATGGATGGAGTTGTCACTGAGTTGTCACTGAGGGGGGAGTATTAATACCAACCTGGGGGAATCCCCTTTGCTGCAGCGATAACGTAGCAAGAGCTTAGCTCGATCTGATTGGACGTAACAGGGACCGTGTGCAAACACAGGCAAGGCGCTGGGTCAGGTACGTAAAAGGAAATCAGTGGGAACGTGTGCAACAAGGCGAGGACATCGCAGGTACCTGTCTAGGACGTAGCATGAAATTGATAAATGCACATTTTTCAGAAAAGATCAAGTTCCCGCTGCGTTCATCTCTATTTTTTGGACGCAGTGGGATCTTCATGCTGTCACGTCAGAGTGTGACGGGGCTTTAGTTTCAATGAGTGTGCATGGACTGAGTGACACACATAAGAGAAAAGATGTTTTCATTTTTTTGAAAGGGAAACAAAACATTATATTAGAGCACAGTGGAGATTCGAGTGTTTTTTCTTATAAATAATAACTTTAACGTTAAGGTTAAAAGTTCCGAAAGTGACATGGATGGTAATTTGTTGATTTTAGATGCAACAATAATACTCTTATTAATATAAATATACGCACCAAATAGGGATACTCCCAGTTTCTTTCGTAAGTTAGGAGAAACAATAAAAGAATATGATAACCCATTCATAATAATTGGTGACTTTAACCACAGACCTAATAACATTAATATGTCTGTAGTTCTAAATGCACGTGATACTCTTTTAGAAGTTATTGTAGAACATAATTTAATTGATTGCTGGAGAGAGCAAAATGTAGGAAAAACTATATACATGGCTTCGTAAAAAAACAATAACAGGGCAAGATTAGATTTTTTTCTAATTCCTGATCATTTATGTACTGACTTAGATGGTGCTAAAAATACTCCCAGGTTACCGTACTGATCATTCTGTGATTTATATACAATATGAATTTGGAAAATTTATAAATGGCAAGTCATATTGGAATTTTAATAACTCTCTATTAAAAGACACAAACTATGTTGAAGAAATAAAATTGATAATAGATGATATTAAAAGACAATATGCTGCAGATATCCAACACACTAACGAATCTAAAACTTAACATAAATGATCAGTTATTCTTTGAGATGTTACAATTGACATGTCGCCAGTACTTCGATAGCTCCGCCCTATTGTTGATGTCGGAGTATATTGACAATAGATTATATAACATAGTTGCACGTGCTTTATACGCGTGCTGTTGTTTGTCGGAGTTATCGTTCTGGTTTGATTGGTTGAAATGGATAAATGATTGATAACTGGCGATATGTTAATTGGCTATTAGAGGTAAAACGATAGCCTACTCTTCAAGTCCTTCGGATGAGACTTAAAACCGAGGTCTGCTCGCTAAAATGCTTAGTGCAATACAGCGAGGATAAATAAACGCTTATACACACACGCCTACTCTTCATATAAAAAAAAGAATATAAATAAGGAAGAATGTGTTTTCAAAGAAATAGATATACTTGAAAAAGAAAATAACATCAACTAAACTTTATTTCAGCAGAAAAAAAGGAAATATTTGAACTCCGTAAAAAAAAATAAGAAGGCGTTTTTGTCCGAGCTAAGGCAAGATGGATAAATGAAGGAGAAAAGATTTCTAGTTATTTTTGCAATTTGGAAAATAGAAATTACGTCTCAAAATGTATGAATTCTTTAATATCAACAGCAGGAAAAAACACAGGAAGCAATTTTGATCTGTATCTGTTGTTTATGTTGCTTCATATAGTGTATATGAAGCAAAATAAACAACAACTATAGATTTAAATGTTTTTCTTAGAGACTTTAACATACCAAAATTAAGAGAAATATATAACAATCTATAGAAGATTCTCTTAGTTATACAGAAATGTTAAATACATAAAAGTCGAATAACAAGAGCCCATGTAACTCTAGATTCACAGTTGAATTCATTCTATAAAAAAAAAACTGGAAGAAAGACAATACATTAGGAGAACTTTCAGTAACATAAAAGCAAGGAGTTATCACCTGTATTTCGAAAGGTAATAAAGATAAATTATATTTGTAAAACTGGAGACCTATCTCCCTTCTAAATGTCTCCTACAAAATAGCATCAGCACCCATAGCCTTTAGAATAAAACATTTGTTGTGTACTATCATTCATGAGGATCAAACAGGATTTCTACCAGGAAGATTTATGGGAACACATATACGATTACTGTATGACATACTATATTATTTTAACACACGTTTGCTGAGGGCTGGCGTGGCGCAGTCGGTAGCGCGGCGGATTTGTAACCGGAGGCCCCGGGTTCAATCCTGGTGCCACTGAGTTCCGTCGGTGTGTTCTTGGGCAAGACACTTTCCCTTAGCCTCGTCCGTCGGATGTGGACGTAAACCGGGCGGTCCCGTGTATCGGTCTATCCCCCGAGCACGTAAAAGAACCATAGGAATCTATTCGATAATAAGAGTAGAGCAGGTTCCCGGATTCCTATGTATCCTTCCCCTCTCTCTGGGGCGGCTCTAAATAACCTATACTGTTACTGTTACTGTTGATGAGCTGTTAAACAACATTCAATTCAATTCAATTACTCCTGTATAAATTGCCCATACCATACCCTTAGCGTGAAGCAATTTTTACTGTTCACCGGTAAACAAGTTTTACTGTTACACGATTTTGACATCACGGGAAGTATAAAAATAGGTTTTGGGTTTTTCCAATAACGACACGCTTTGTCAATGGACGCTTATTAAAATACAGTTGAAGTTATGTCAATCGTAAGACGCTTGGTTTACCAAACGACAATAAAAAAAATGTGGCGAGCAGATTTGTTACTTTCAATCAAAACTGGTATAAAAATATAATTTTTTTTTTTTAAAAATATTGCGATTTTCCCCACTCTTATATTTAAATTTTAATCAAAACATTTGTTCGGTATAATAAAATAAATATTGCATATCAATGAGGGTGACAGTGGATATTGTCAACCTTCGGAAAAATAATGTCAACCTCGTCTTCGCCTCAGATTGACAATACCCACTGTCACCCTCACTGGGATGCAATATTTATTTTATTTTGCTGAGAAATATAATATTCCAGCGCTACTACTCTTGACAGACTTTGCGACTGCTTTTGACACCGTTTCATGGAAATTCATGACAAAAGTGTTATATTTTTTAATTTTGGCCCTTCAATTATCAGTTGGATGATAATGTTTTACCACAATTGTGAGTCTTGTGTTATTGTTAATGGACATATGTCAGACTGATTCTATTTACAAAGAGGTTGTCGTCAAGGAGATTCGTTGTCACCCTATCTGTCCATTCTTTGTGCCGAAGTACTTTCTGTGTTGTTAAGAAACAACCCAAATATTAAAGGTATCAATATAGAGAACATCGAATTTGTATTATCACAATATGCTGATGATACGAGTTTGTCTCTAGATGGCTCCAAAGACTCACTTTTGCATACCATGTTGACATTAGAATTATATGCACAAATCTCCGACCTTAAAGGGACACACGGCAATCTTGAAGTATTTGAAATGGGTGTCTCGATTTATATATCCAGTATCATTTTTACTTTTACCCGGGTGACATTTAAATAGATCAAATTTTAAATATTCACTATTTCGTCTTATTATACTAAAAAAAATAATATATTATTGGTGCAATGATATCAAAAATAAATAATATGTAAAACCAAATGGTTTATACAATTCTTTTAATTAACATTAGTGATTGAACAAATGCAATGTATGTAGACAAACTAACGCCGCTAGTTTTTAAAAACAACACGTAGCTCGGTCAATGAGGAGAAGACGTGCAGCTTGCATCCATGCTCGCGGCGGATACACAAAATATTGAATTTTGTGACTTTTGACTTTGGGGGTGTGCTCCATCAATCGAATGAAATCCATACTTATCGTTATCCGAGTTTTGTTAAATTTTCACAGTATATCAACATCATAATGGTCTTATGAATTTATTTTAACCCGAATAAATCGTGTTGATAATAAAAAAGATACAGCAGTTTAACTAAGTGATGCGTTTCTTTTCTGTTTCGGTCTATCGAATATGAATTTCACTGAAAGCAGACCTAAACGCAAAACGTCCAAGGCGGTCGAAGGTGATCGAAATTATGACGAATGTTTTTGTACGACCTTAGTAATCAACAAATAAAATCTGAAAGTAATTCGTGTAAGCATATTGAGAACATGAGAAAAAATATAACTTTTTTACATTTTACGGAAAGCAAATCTAAACGCAAAACTTCCAACTGTGAGAGCTTGACCTTGTGGTCGCAGGTGATCACTAATATGACGGAATGTTTTTGAACGACCTTAGTAATCAAGAAATAAAATACAAAAGTAATTCGTAAAAGCTTTTTGAGAATATGAGCAAAAACGACGGACGGGAAAACGGACGGACAAGCCCAAAACAGTATAGCCCCACCAATTTTTGGCGGAAGCAATTAAATTTGGATTATTCTGTATGCTGGAACTGTTATAGTTAAGCATACTGATTCCGACAAATGACTGTTAATTCAACTAGAACTATCACTGAAGGTGATGAATAACCCCGCTTTTTTGCTATAGCCAATGATGGGCAAAATCAAGAACAAAAAATGTCTAAAATATCTGTTAAGTTTATTAATGTGAAAGAAATTCTAAGTAAAACAAAGGTCAGTAATTCTGTGAAAAAAAATGCAGAATCGAAAAACCATTAACGCAGAGACACTTATCATCACTTGTGAACTGTATGTCAGATGTAATTTATTTAACAATCCATGAACAGTGTTAAAGTGAAAGCCACATGAAGTTCATTGTGGAGTGAAATATTCTACGTCAAATAAAGGGCCATAATTCTATAATAAAGTAGGCATCAACAATGTGTGATGTAGAAGGACATAAGGTAATTAGTTGTTATGTGTACATGAAGTTTGGGAAGAATCCATTTCAATATGTTTGAGAAAAAATGTATTAACAGGTACAATATTAGAGTGGGAATTTCTAAGTTAAACAAGGGCCATAATTCTGTAATAAATTAGGCAATCGATGTTGGATGAATGTAGAGGGACATAAGGTTATCAGTTCTTATGTGTACATGAAGTTTGGGAACAATCAATTAGAAAATGTTTGAGAAAAAAATATATTAACAGGTCATTATACAATATTAGAGCGGACAATTCTAAGTCAAACAAAGGGCCATAATTCTGAAATAAATTAGGCAATCAATGATGGGTGATGTACAGGGACATAAGGTCATCAGTTGTTATGTGTATATTACGTTTGGGGACAATCAATACAAAAATGTTTGAGAAAATGTATGTTAACATGTCATTATTAGAGCGGGAAATTCTAAGTCAAACAAAAGGGCCATAATTCTGTAATAAATTAGATACTATGGAAGTCGCCACAAGTCAGATATAATTACACTATCTTGTCACCGCTACCATACGATGTAATGTCACCATACTCTGGAAGTCGCCACTAGTCAGATAGTATTACACTATCTAGTCACGTCTACCATACGATGTAATGTCACCATACTCTGGAAGTCGCCACTAGTCAGATATATAGTATTACACTATCTAGTCACGGCTACCTTACGATGTAATGTCACCATACTCTGGAAGTTGCCACTAGTCAGATATATAGTATTACACTATCTAGTCACGGCTACCATACGATGTAATGTCACCATACTCTGGAAGTCGCCACTAGTCAGATAGTATTACACTATCTAGTCACGTCTACCATACGATGTAATGTCACCATACTCTGGAAGTCGCCACTAGTCAGATATATAGTATAACACTATCTAGTCACGGCTACCATACGATGTAATGTCACCATACTCTGGAAGTCGCCACTAGTCAGATAGTATTACACTATCTAGTCACGTCTACCATACGATGTAATGTCACCATAGTATTACACTATCTAGTCAAGGCTACCATACGATGTAATGTTACCATACTCTGGTAGTCGCCACTATAGCCAGATAGTATTACACTATCTAGTCACGTCTACCTTACGATGTAATGTCACCATACTCTGGAAGCCGCCACTAGTCAGATAGTATTACTAGTCACGGCTACCATACAGTGCTTGAGTAATTATGTACACTACTCAACTTTTATAATCGGTCACCCAGGTTTTTTGAAAATAACACGAATACTAAAAACAGGAAATCATCGAAACATACACATACCAATACTTTATTAAGTTTATCAACAAGGTTTTAGTCCAATCAAGGCATATTAGGTTTTATAAATCGCTAACGATATTTGTTAAACGACGCCAGTTAAAATTTCAAACGAAAATATGAATTATTAAAAAATATATACTAGTAATTCTTTGAAAAGTAACCAATAAAAGTTGAGTAGTGTATATATAGCCTTTATAGGGTATGCCAAGTATTGCAATTGCACAATATTATCTAGCAAATAATCAAGTGACATTGTCTCATTCTAGATTTTTAAATTTAAAATACGCATTGAAATAAGACGAATCAACGTTTGTCTTCTTTTTCAGTTTGGTGTCATCAGTTAACAAACATGTAGCACCTTGGAAGGATGAAGCTCTGTCCAACATTCTCTCTATATATAGCCTAATGTAAACAAACAAAATAGTACAGCCTTTTAAAGACGGATTATGTTTTCATCATATTAATAAACTAGAAATGAGACCAAATACACAGATGTCCCCGTAACAACACATATGTCTCCTCAACAAAACAGATGTCCCCGTAACAACATAGATGTCCCCGCAACAACACAGATGTCCCCGCAACAGTTATTGTAACGTGCTCTACTTTGAATGAGACATAAACAGCCTGAACAATTCAGATCTGAACTTTTTATCTTTCTTAATATTTTTCATTCATATTTTCTAACAGGTCATTAATACTCTAAAGTAAATGAACACGTATCTACACGCAACCCCCACAGAATTGATACGCTATCTGGTGCAAATATTATTGTGGTCTAATAGCTGATAAAATATTATTATTGACCTGTCATTTTAAACTCCGTATTAGTGAAATGAAAAATTACAGTATACTTTAAAAAGAAATACCTCAAAAAGAGTATGAAAGGGGACATTTGGAAATCGCCGAACACGATAAATATAACAAATAGTACAGTCACAGTTTGATTGAGACTGTTCATGAACGGTATTGAAAAGTGCTTGCTACCGTTCTCATCCTCTAGCCCCGGGTGGAGCAGAACTCAATATTTAAAATGTCAAAAGTACAGAAATGAGAACCATCCCGAAGATGTTATGCATATGCAGGGACGTAGCTAGCCCTCTATTCATGTGGATTCATAATTGTGCTAGTGGGGTCCGGGGGCATGCCCCCCCCCCCCCCCCCCCCCCCCCCCGTAAAATTTTGAAAACAATGGTGCAATCTGGTGCATTCTGGGCGTTCTGAGGTGCTTTTGTCAGAATCATGTGGATTCAGCCGCGTACTCGCGTATAGGCAGCTACGCGCCTGATATGACGGTGAACATGGAAACTTCAATGAGGTAATTTCATACCATTCCATGGCCAACGACGTATGGTCCCAGTTTCTAACAAAATGCTTTGATCTAAACAAGAAAACAGTGGGCGAAATAAACAAAATGTAATTTAGGAGGGAGAAAAGATTAGGAAGCCTGCGAATCACAAGTAACAGTCAACATACTAAATTAAAAGGCAGGCCACATATCCTAAGGGTGATTAAACAATAAAGCCTGCAGTGGAATCACCTATTCGAAATTAAAGTTTTGTCGCTTGCATTTGTGGCCAGTCTCATAGCCGTATCTGACCTTTTAAAAAGTCCTTTTAACAAAAAGGGAATGTTAAAAAGGGAATGTTAAAAATGCTTTGTAAACATCAGAAAAGGATATGAAAATGTATTTTTGATATTTCATCTGTACTGTCACAATCACTCCCAGAGGTCATTACGTTGACGTTTTACATGAGGGTACCGACCCCCTTTTCGTACGCCGGATTCCGACCCATATTAGCCAGTATTCCGTACGCCGGGTTGTGGTACGCCGTACGCCGACATCGCAGTTTTTCATACGCGTACGCCGTATTTTTCTCAAAAAATATTTGTTTCCATCCAAAAACAAATAAATGCTAATTTATGTCTCAGATTGCTGGAAATGCCATTTCAGAGCACCTAGGTTTCAACATTTTCCGTGGGGGGGGGGGGGGGGGTGCCCCCGGACCCCCCTAGAGAAGTCAGGCCCTCGGGCTCTGCCGCACCACGCAAGGTTCAAATAGTATTCCAGATGACAACCCTCTCTTAGGGAGTATTCTAGATGCCATGCTAAAAAAAAAGCCAGTACTCCAGACGCGGGGTGGGGTGGGGGGGGGGGGGGGGGGGGGTTGGGGTTGGTACCCTCTTACATTGTATGTTTATGCAAGGAAAGACAACTCTGAGATTGGTACAGTCATTGTCCCGCAGTCGCTTAACAAATAATAAAATACTAATGAAAGGCGTTTACGTCAGCGAAGGATCGGATCAATACACTACTTTACAAACAAATGCAAATATTAAATAGTGTTGATTGTATGTCAATGGTGGCAAATATATATGAATGCACGATTGACGAAAGTCTTACAATACATTTGGCATCGAAACAAATAACTTTACATGACATGTTCCATATCAGTAATGTTAAACAATGAATGGCACAATAAGGCATTCTTTGCAACTCAGATAAGTGAATGATGCAATATTTGCCAAAGCCACAGCACAATAATAAAGGGAAGGGTTAACAACTATATGTTTTGAACTAAGTTTGCTCACCCAAATCATGTTAATTGTTTTAACGCAGCGTTCAATTACACACACTCTTACTAATTAAAAGGACACGCGGCACTTGAAGTATTTACCAAGAATTAAAATAAATACTGATTTGTTAATCCAGTATAATTTTCTACTTTAGCATATATATTTTTTTAATATGGTAATTAAATTGTCAATTTTCAATTTTCTTCTTTATTCTACAATTTTTAAATACATAATTGGTCACTGGTGTGCTAGTGTTGGTTTTAAAATTTATTTACTTCAAATCTACCGGATGTGCTCGCCTGCATGGTGTTTGCTATTGTTTGGGGCGCTTGTTTCAGCCAAAGGTTTTTCTGCAGTAACTCGGGCAATTTAAATAATACGTACATCAGTTATATATCATTAGAACTGGCATTTTTAGTGGTAAATAAAACTATTTTACTTTTGAAAATCAGTTGAGAAATAAATATTTTACAGCCAAAATGATTTTTTGATGGGGCTTTTCCTATGTAAATTCCTTGTTAGTGGGACAGCAGAAAATTACAAAATTTCAAATAACTTCAGTAAAACTTGATATTTGGTTATTAAACTTTCAGGGTGTCTTAATGTACTAATATCCAACAATTTAAAACTATTTTTGAATAAAAAATCTAAAAAAATATATTTTTCGAATTTTTCATGCAGCAGAATTTTGCATTGAAAATGTCCCATCAAAATCAACTTTCGCACATGAAATTTTTATTTCTCAACCGATTTTGAAAAGTAAAGTATTTTTATTTACCATTAAAAATGTCTGTTCCACTGATATATAACTTATATAGGTAGTAGATTAATTTTATCTTAAAAGTCACCTTTGGCTGAAACAAGCGCCCCAAACAATAGGCCTAGTGTATTTACTTCAAATCGGCCGGATGTGCTTGCCTGGTCTAGTCGAAAGAAGTGTTGTACATACCGTCTTGACCTTTCTCGCCCCTGTTGGAAAAAAAATGCCGACCGACCTACCCTATTTTTTTAGAGCATGCAATAGGAAACACACGTTTAGGAAACATACTTTTCCTATTAAGGAAAGCTCTAATATTTTTAGAGCATGCAATAGGAAACACACGCTCTAAAAAAATAGGGTAGGTTTCCTATTACATGATCTAAAAAAAATAGGGTAGGTCGGTAGGCATTTTTATTTTATTTATATTTTTGACCTTAGGCTCGTACGATATTACTTGAATTTTAAACGATATTCAATTAAAAGGGTGATACTTTCCGTGTTTCATTTTATTTATAAACAGAATATCTGCCATATCTTGTGTGGGGTTTCCTACCGATTTTAAAGTTTATGCAATAGAATATCGCTTGAAAATTCAAGTAACTGTAATTCAGGCTTTAAAACATCAAATATTTCGAAATTACAGATAGAGTATGGTTTCATTGAGTTGGCAACGAGATGGGCTACTCATCGAGGTGTTTAAATTAACCAACGAGATGGAACCATACTCTATTTGTTTTATAGCATGTCTATAGCATGTCCTTTCAGTTATTCTAACTGTTATTCTGTCAGGTCTTATTTTTAATTAACCATTTACACCTGTGTTTTTACAAAGAGTATTTTCAGTGACCATGCTACAATGAACATTAATAAAACTTGTAAACATTGTTTCATGCCATGGTATCAGTGAATCCCGTGTATCAAAACAATACATGTATACTACGCTAGTGTGATGCAACTCCGTACAGTACTGCTCGTACGAGACGTAGTATGAGGTGATCTTGTGAATATTCATAAGCTCTTGACTTTGCTGGGTTTGAATGTGTAAATATTTTAAATATACTAAATAACTTCCCTGAAACCTTATATATATTTTTGTTTTATTCTACCAAACGTTAAAGTAAAGTTTTTTTTAACGTTTTTTAAATCATTTAAATAATATGATCTTATTTGCGCTGCTGAACGCGTGTTTAATTGAAGTGATATATATGTTAGTCATCTAGTGGGAACAGCAAAGTATTCGTTTCTAATCCCCAATTGATTGGCGCCACACGTTTTCATTGGTTATTCTCTAACTTGACAACTGCACAAGTCTGTCGAGTCAGTCATAACCAACTTCACCAGAACACCGGTGTCTAAATAAAAGGACTGGACTTTATATATATATTTACCTACTAAGATTTAAATACCATTTATTATTATATTGTTTTAAAATTAAACAGGATTATATAGAAAGTATGAAGAATATCTTGCAGGGACTTGGACTATGTTTGTTCCTGTTGTCCGTGCTTGGAAGTTTATCGACATGCGTTGGTAAGTTTATAGCGATTTGCCGTCGTTTTTATTATCATAATATAAGTTCATACATTCTGTTTGTAACACTATTGACAGCCAACACATTTGACACCGTATATATTCAGAAGATCTTGTACTTTCCCATAATTTATGACAACCTTACTGACTTGGAAATATTTACCAAATAATTTTATGCCCACGTCAAATAATTTGAATTTCATGCCGCATGTTCAGCGTTACTCAAACCGTCATACGAGGAATATTTCTCCGTTTCTAGCGTCAAGGGATTGTAAGAATCTGGTTAGAATCTGGCTTACATTTCCTCCTGTTTATCAACACCTTGAACTGTATTAAAACGTTTTGCAATTATCCTAAACGTTGACCTCTTCAATTGTTATTAAGGACATATCATTGCCAAAAGTAAAGTCTGCTTCAATATTACTGTACTGTAGGCTAATGAACAAACGTTTCATTGTAGCTGAAGAAGAGGCTGACTGTCGATTTGGTCATATGAGATGCAATGTCACTAATAAATGTGTACCGCTAAGTTGGAAGTGTGATGGTGATAATGATTGTGGCCAAGATGATCAAACGGATGAATACATGTGTCGTAAGTATCAACTACGGTCCATTACACATATTGCTACTGAAATGCACAGTAGTCTCCCCCTACACCAGGTTGAACCCATTCTAAGGAACATATTTTCAACATTTTGGACTTTAATCCTCAGTTGGTATTCTGAATCTGCCTTTATTCGCTGAAATGTGGCTTTTAATTTACCTGGGGGTGTGGCACTTTACACAACATATATTACATGGAACAGGCTATAGATGCCAAGTTTGTGTATTCATAATCAATGGAATGACGTATAAGCATTTTGATTGGTTGAAACCAGATGGTCCGATTTTTCAGCCAATCGGGAGTGCAGCTCGATGACCTCGTAGGAGAGGACCAAAATAAACCGAACGAGTTAATGCAGATTTGAATTTCACTGATGTCTTGATAAAATTAAAACAAAAGTTTTTGTGGCACTATGAAACTTCATAGAAGATTTTCATTTTGAAATTAAAAGTTTCATATGAATTCTTAAGTTGAATGCAAACAGATGGTCTGATTCATGGATTTATATACATATAAATCCATGTCTGATTTGAGCAATTAGTGAATTACTGGAATGTTGCATCATTGGCTTATTTTAATAAACATATTAAAATAATTAATTATAAAACGCAACATTTTACTCTGATGTAAATACGCAACATGTTACTCTTATGTAAAGATGATGTTTATATTGTTGTTAGCATATTCGTCTTGGTATATTGTGTAAGGGGTTAATCCGTATCGGTATCTGATTGGCTCTAAATTGTAGTATATAATAACAATTATACACGCGTAAAATCATTGTTCGAAATTTTCTGAGTGAAAAAACGGGTTTCGAATTTTTCAAAAATTATTTTTCACCCAACTTTTTCAACTTCTATGACTGTTCGGCCTGATAAAGAGTTCACGTTCACCAATTCTCTGATATATCGTAAAACATCTTGGAAAAACGACATGAGTGGCTCCCACAACTAGTAAATTGCACAGAAAATGTGAATCATCTATATGATAAATACAATCAGGGCCCTCATTTGGTCATTTCTGCCGCCGTTATTCGGCGGCAGTCCCCCACCTGAAAAGTACCTTTTTTTCCCCAAAAAATTGATATTTTTCCCCCTCAGAAATTCGTAAAAAAAAAAAAAATCCGATTTTCAAGACGATATGCTCACGATGTCGTGTTTACCGGTTTGAAAAAGACATTTGATTATTATTAGACTGGTTTTAGACTGTTTATCGTGCACAGGACGTTTTAACTATTATCGGGCACTGACTCAACCAGATGCCCAACTGGACAGGGCAATAGGTTTTTTTCGGGATAAAAAGAAGAGAAGGGTTGACTTTTAATGTGGATCTCCGATGAAAACATGCCATTGATGGTTATTAAGTGGAGTTTTTTTATCAGAAAAAGAACCAGATGGTTGACGAATGTATGTTAATAAAGTGAAACGTGTTAATCAAACAGAGTTTTTTATTTGTTGTAAAAATTCCCCCCAGTTACAAAAATTCCCCCTTCTGAGGGCTGCGGGCCCCTTCCCCCAAAGTAGCGTGAGGGCCCTGACAATGTGTATACTGTAAATTTTTTACAAATACTACTTGTCCTGCAGGAGTA